>DWQT01002933.1:0-13262 GCA_018244895.1 Myscelus amystis hages | reverse complement strand
TAGCCATGTTGTCAACAGCAGCTGGCAACACTATGTATTACTATAAGTAAGGAAAACGTTCTCTTTACTATGCTTGATGAATTTAGATCTAAAGTAAAAAATGGTAAATTTCAATTTAAATACAGAATTGAAGCAGAACTAACGCACCTACAATAAAAATCTTTTAGAAACCAATACTTCTTTACTAAGTGATATTATAAAGAGTCTGTGTTTCCTATAGGAGGTAATCTTTGAAACTACTGATCCGATGTTATAAATTTTTTCACCAATAGAATGCTGTAATCACTGACTGACATATTGTGTTTTTTAACAAAAGGGATGCCTTCTGAAACTCCAATCTTTTCGACCCTTTTACTGTTTCACTGCTGGACACAGAACATCTCTCACCGTGAGAGGGTTCTAGGCCTCAGTCTACCAAGCTGGCCAGGTGCGGATTGGTACATATGCCACACCTCATAAAAGTCCTATAATATACATACATACGACCAAGCGAATTGGTTCCTTTTCGATTCCACTAGGTGGAGTTCTTTTTAACCATGACGGTTTTACAAATTTTTACATAATATTCTAATTTTAAAAATAATAATGTAATTGACAATTCAATAATTGACATAGTTATTGATATATTTTCTATTATAGAATATTTAAGGTTTTTAAAATATACATAACAGTAAACGCAAAGTAAAATGAATACAACTGATGGTTCAACGATGTTCTTTAAAACGAGACCTTTTTCAAAGATATTAAAGGTTGTGATGTTTGAGACCTTACATGCGAAATCAAATCCGTGCTCACAATCGAATTCTCCGAGAAAAGAGTCGCATACTCCAAGTTCTGTAGTTTCACCTTGTCCTCCTGTTGATAAAAGTGCAGGCGGTGATGCACCATCGCCGCCTAAAAACAATTATTGTACTCCAGAAAGTTCCAAGTTTACCGCAAGTGATCGCGGCAAAACCGGTGCGGGAGTTTCTGGATCCCGCATCGGTCGCATTAATGAGCGGGAAAAAGATCCCGACGCATTACCCGATAGCGCTACGAACCCAGGTCTATTGCGTTATATACACAACGCGGCGCGATACAGGCTGCCACAATGTTTCGAGGGCGCTAATATTTCTGTGAAGCAGAGTTCGAGCAATAATTGGGTCTTGGGTCATTCGTTATCATTCAGTTCCGTGTCTCCCGGTGGGTACAAAATCTTGCTCTCGTACGTGGACAAGAATAAGCCCGTTGCTCTGCCTTACTTCGTGATGGAAGCAGCTCCGGGCGGGCAAATGAGTTGTGAAATGCGCGTCGGTCCAACCCAGGGCACTCGAGCCACCATAGTAGCGCAGATTGCCGACGCCGAGTTTTACAGCTTTGAAAGTATATTCGACGCTTACTTCAACAACTGTACTACTTCTATCATTGCTGTGAACCGAGAGTTTATCGCATTACATTACTTACAGGTACGTGCACTTGTTAAAATGTTTAATATTAAACCGTAAGTAATAAAGCGTTACTCTATTTAGCGTTTCCAGACTTCGCCTATGGAATCGGGTACACGGGAAGCTTAGTAAGTAATTTAAATTGACCGTGAAAGAGCAATGTGTGGAAAAATGTTTCTTTAACTATTGTTACATACTGAATTCGTTAAGCCTTTTGAAAGGATGTAAAAATTGAAATGTTTTCTGAAGATTGGTTAGCGATACATTGTCGTTCGTTTACTCTTCTTATTAATAATTAATTTTAATTACGTGAATACGTAATTTTAATTAATTATTAGTTAGTTACAATTAGCATCGTAGCAAAGCAGTTTTTGTTTCCGGCTGTTACTCCAGTTCTAGGGCGACGGACCTATAAAACTTCTGCAATTAAAGTTTCCTCTTCTATTAACATTAAAAATAATAACATGATTTGGGTAATACTTACTTGAGTGGCTTCATTTTAACTGTCGAAATAGCCGCGTAATTCTCTTTAACACATTTCAGGCGATTTCCGAACGACTTTCACTGGGTGCAGAAATAGTGGCACGGGGGCAAGCCTCGGAACTGAGCTCAGCCTCTGGGGCGGGCCGGTGGGCCACAGAGAACCATTCAATAAGCGCGACGCTTGGCAATCGGGGCCTGGACTTGTGCTATGCCAGGGCAATCAAGCCGTTCCTGACCGTCGCTGCTATGCTCGAGGTGACCATATATGTATATGTCCTATAAACGCATAAATGAACTACAGTCACTTGGGTTTCTTAACATTAGCGCTCAGTCTACATTTGATGACGTTTAAGAGTCAAAAGGCGTTGCACTAATAAACAATTACTTAGTTAACAATGAACTGTTGTTGTATCAGGTAGGGTTTGCGATCCGGCGCGCGGTGGCGACGCTGGCGTACGAGTGGAGCAGCGAGCAGTGGACGGTGCGCGGCTCCGCCGACTCGGACGGCCTGGTGGGCGTGACGCTGCAGCGCGCGCTCGGCGGCAAGCGCGCGCGGCTGGCCTGCGCCATCTCCGCTCTACTCAACCACCCCAACGACAAGTTCAGGCTGGGCTTCGGCGTCACTGCTGCAATTATTTAACATCAATTTCAATATTGCGCACTACTCGGCCATTGTAATGAATTGACTATTAGTACCCATCACGCTGTTATCTCTTTAGAGTTCGTTTCTAGTGCTTAGTTTCGTATTAGGCAAATGCTGTAATGTTTAATACTATAGTTTAGATATATTAACGCGCTTAAATACCTCTAAATATAAAAACAAAGTTGTCAATTAACGATTCATTATGTCAATTATGCTAATGGTTTATGAGTTATATTCTGTATTTTAGATTACAATTATCGTTTTATTAAGATCCTTAGGGAATAATTTACACACTATTGTATTATACCTAATATTATTAATAAACGATTTTAAATCTTTGAATGCTTTTTTTTAAATTTTACGTAGCAATAGTAACTAGTTATTTGTTTAAGCGCAAAAACGGCCAGGCAATGTGGCGGGTTGTATTTCATTAGGTACCTACATGTATAGGCCGCTGTAGCTCTTCGAAGTAGGTATAGGTATATTAATCACTTGAAAGAACCTATAAACTGATTATAATTGTTTAACACTATATAACAATTTCAGCGTAGGTACACAATATTGATCCAAAAAACACCATCACACCACTGATTCTTCAATTGACCACAAGTCTTCATATGTTAAGATTTTCGATATCAGCTGTTAATACTTCTTTTACGGATTTACTTACAAACACCAGACTGTTTAAAAATTCATTTTCGTAATAATGATAATGTAGGCGTGTATTAGTCGCCGTCGGATACAGCAGTGCTCCGCTGGCGGCGGCGGGCGGGGGAGCGCGTGCGCGAGCTTTGGGCGGGGTTTGCGAGACGCCCTAGCGACTAGTGCGATGCAAAATGGTCCCAGTCGACGGAAATATACCGGCGAATTTAAAACGAACCGTGGACGGACGTGAAGGTGTGGGCGGGCGAACCGCCTTCGCTGCAGTGTGTTCCGTAGAGCGTGGCGAGCGATGGCCGCGCGCGGGTTCGTGTTCTTGAGGCAGTAATGGTTATGGAGCGGCTGGCGGACTTCGTCAGCAAATCGCTGGAGGGCGGCGAGGCTCCCACGCCGCCGCCGGAGCCCGGCGATCCGGAAGACGCCGACGAGGAAGTAGACATCACGGCCCTCGAGGACGCTCCGCCGGCGAAGCGGCCGCGGAACTGGCTGGTGTCGCCGGTGCCCGTGAGACATTGCAAGCGGGAGAATGTCGACGATGATGACGAGCATAAACAAGGTCAGTGACTCTGTATGAAACGATCGAACCAATTCCAAAAGCCAAATTCTCTGTCCAATTAATTTCTCGAAGTTTAGTTCGTTTTGAAATAATAGATCCCTTTGTTTAACCGCTGGAATCATTTCAGTTGGTGAATTAGCATTAATTTAGAATTCAAATTAGTGTGAATCGTTAAAGAAAAGATTGAGCCAATAATAAATATCTAAGTTGTAAACAATATTTAGCACTATTAATGCTATTTTCAAAGAAAACGTTTAATGAATACGAATCAGTTGTTTTTAATGTAGGTTCAAGAAACGTATCTAATATTAAATGTATCTACTATGGCCCGTGTTCAGGCCCTACGTGATGATATTGTAATATAGTTATTAATTTTTTTCGTTAGGTATAAACCTTTAAGTTGGCAACAACCGTTAATATGGTTTATTATAAAACGGAATGAAGGTAATCGGGAATTTGATGAACCATATTTCTGCAAACTGGTTAGACGGTTCAAATCGGTTAGAAGTTATCGGTAGACGGTTAAAAGTTGTTAAAATCGGATTATAGTGGTACAGGGATAAAATTTGTCCTCCATTATAAGTCAAATTATAACAAATATACGAATCTATCTCTCTCTAAAAAATTACTCTCAGGCGACTCGTTGGGAGATTTCATAAGTATCAAATACCTACAGCTCCGCGCGTAGTTCACTTGATTACTGTTGCGCAGAAGTTAGGCTTTGTCTCATCTTAATATTACATGAACACAGAACCGTGGTTGACTTAGAGCTAACAAGTAAAGAGGGGTATTTACAGAACTGCCAAAAATTAAGCTTCCATTGATATTTTTAATATTCATAAGCCACTACTTAGCAAATTGGCTGCTGTTAGAAATGACCGGCCCTGAACATCTGCAGTCAATTTTGAATAGGACTTGGGTAGTCGCCGTTTGTTAATTCGATTAATATTAGTTAGCAATAAGACTAATAGCTTGCATTGGAGATAAAACTGCAGCTATAAGAGTATTATAACCAGTGGTTTATATAGTTTATGCAAGTCAGTAGAGTGCATCTAGTAATAGTGTCTATTTATTCTACTCGAAGAAGATTACAGAGGTACTGACCATTGTATGCAGGTGTACCTGTAACCAAACTAAAGATTCAAAAACAAATTATATTAATAACAATTATTTCACGGCAGAAGTTGTAAGCGCGTGCCATGTTCTACGATTCTACGGACTACAAGATTTTACAATAATCTTACAAATAATTTATCCTAAGCATTTGTTCTATAGTTTGGCGGCAAAGCTCAATACTTCTTTACATTTTGCATATGCCATTATATACATACCCACCTAGTTCTGTACGGTTAGATGTGTCTCAAATAATGGAATGAAATATATAACATCACTGAAAATATTAAGGTTTTCGCAGTAGCCGGTAAACACTTCTCTTAGAGATGGGCACTGGATTGCAACATTTTAGGCGTATAAAATACATGTAAACCTGCAATTGTTATTGTTATTAATTGTTACTATTCATTCAAAAGATGTTGCTACCCTTTGTTTTTGTGTCGGGGGACACATTTTAAAAGATGCTAAGGTGCCCTGGAAGAGACATCGAATTATGTGGGATTGTACACTTAAATTGTCTCGTGTGCCTTCCTCTGCGCTGTTGGCAGATCCCGGTATCTGTATAGGGAGCTCACCGGTGTCTTCTAGCAAGGAGCGCGGCCGTCGTTGTTCGCGGGATCTCTGACTGGACGGTTCAGAGTGCTACTCGAGCGGCTCACCACACCGTCAGCTTACGTTTAATCGCTTCTCACAACGGGCCTCGTTCCCGTTCATTCTGATCCCGAGCTATGGGGACATAATGTTGCCACCTACTATTTATTTTCTAAAATAAGTACAACATACCCAGTATGTGGCGTAGCTAGGGTATTTGCTGCCTGGTGCGGCTTAGCACTTGATGCCCTTTAGAATGGTCAAAATAATTTCAGATTTCAGAACACAGTACAGTAGATATATAAATTTTTGAAGAATGTTTGAAGATCGTCGACTTTGATGCCCCTTTCCTTTTGATGCCCGGTGCAGCTGCACCGCTCGCACCCTCCCAGCTACGCCACTGAACATACCTAAGTCGCATATTAAGGTTTACTATCAACAACAACAAACATTATTTTACATACGCTCAAGTCGGCCTCTTTAACCACCTTCCAGCAAAATGTTTTGCTAGATAACAACACTGATTTAAACTTCACCATTTCCTCTGATTCGTACGGGTTACGCGATTTTAGTTGACGATAAAAAAATGTACGCTTTTCAATTTTACCATAACCTAAACCGATATAAGCTTTCTGAAAGGAATTTCAATTAATCCTCGCGTTATAAGCACTTACATTACCTACATGTCAACTATTAGCTTCTCTAGTCTGAAATCAAGATAACCCAAACTAATCCGATATAGGTCGACTTAGAATAAATAATGTACAAATTGCTGTATAAAATAATACTTTCAGGCCCTAAACTTAAGGGCGCTATGAAATGAGCCCGAATCCATAGTGCTGATTTGGGGAAGGATGTTAATTTATTATACGTTATGATGAGTTAAATTAAAATTTCGTGATATTTGAATAATTTTTTTACACTGAAAATATTTTATTTTCGGGACCAAAAATTAGGTCTCTTCATGTGTAATGATATTTTATCCTCGTCATTCCGTACGAAAGCGGCATATTGGAGTGAGTACTAAGACTGCTAAGTGGTACATAAAAAGGCTTGAAATATATACCTCAAAATTTGTACTCATTGATCTCTGTTAACTTGCTTCTTGAAAAAACAGGTGTACTTACTCGCAAAGTAATGAAGGTAGAGTGAAAAAAAATATCAGATTTCTACTCATAGAGACTACCCTTAAAACTATCAGCATACAAAGCCAATTTTACAGAAAACTTTCTACCTATTTAATGGTCTGTGAAAATCCAACACCTTTTTACAAGTAGGTAAGTTTTTATGTTTTAGCATACAATTTTAAACATGAGTACAAATTAAACATTACTTACTTAGTTTTATTGCATTAATTGAACAAATGGTTACGACCACTTATGTTTAGCGCGGTTGAAACGAAATAACATTAATTTATCAGAAACATAAATGACATAACGACTTAAAAGTGAACGCGCGTCAGAGGGTAATCCGGGCAAAGACTTTTCAATCAAATAAATCACGGAGAGTTTATGGAGAGTATTTTGTGCATCGTTCGACGATTAATCACTGTTCTCAGGTCTTAAACGTTCAAGGAGCTGGAAAGCCCCGGGGACGAAAGGGGAGAGGGTGTGGCCCGCAGCGCCGCCCACACTTGGATAATCCCTCCATTTACATAATTGTCGTATAAAAAGGAGAGCTTCCCAATTTGCTAAATTGCTTCAAACGACACACTTAGCCATATCGTTCGCTCGTTCGCCGCACTAGACGACGCACGGGGCTCGCCGCCACACTCCTTCCCCGCGTGACCTCCATACAGGACATTGCATTTAATAAGTCGGTTGATGACGTATTATTATATTAAGTCACTTAACTGCTGTCGCTATATCTGTGTTTTACACATGAGTATCTATCACATGATCAAATCCAACTATTCTCAATAATTTAAACTGTTATACAATATTACATTTGTCACTCAAGGTGTTTAAACCGCATGTTATTGCTGATATTTACTAACACAAGTTTGTATTTACTAGATGCCAGGGTAATCTTACTTTAAAGACAAAGTTTAGGTTAATCAGAATTGATTTGAGAATCAATCGTAATGAGCTACGAAATTGGCTACAACTAACCATATTGCAAACGAACCCTTTCACTACTATAAAAAAAAACCTGCAAAAACTTGAAATTCGGATGATTGGTTGAATATAATAACATCGAACTAGACGCATAGACAAATGTCTGTACTCTATATTTGTCACGAGTGTATCGTAATTTTAAAAGCTTGTAGAACTTTAAGTTAATAATGTAGTCTTTTTGGTCAGACTTGTCGGATAAGTCCAACGGCGGTGGCAACAACGGCTCGAACAGCGGCAAGCAGCGTCGGTCGCGCACCAACTTCACCCTGGAGCAGCTGGGCGAGCTGGAGCGGTTGTTCGACGAGACGCACTACCCCGATGCCTTCATGCGCGAGGAGCTCAGCCAGCGGCTGGGCCTCAGCGAAGCTCGTGTGCAGGTAAATAACAGCAATGCTAAGCACCAAAAACGTTACTTAAATCAGGGCGACGCGTCCAAAATGTAATGGAGATGAGTATTCTAGAAAAATACCGATCTCTAATGGTCACGCAGGGCGCTAATGGTAGGTAATGTAGTGTGGATGATCTCCAGTTTGTTACAATTCGATAACCACTATGAGAGGCCTAGAACAGCTTCTAGAAACTTCATGTCCTTATTACTTCTAAAGAAATAATAATGCCTTTACAATTTCATTTCATACCTCATACCATGATTACTTACAAGTGACGGCACGGTACCTTGTTGTCAAGTAATACGTTTACTGATAACTTTTAAACAGACTTTTAATATTTTTGTAATCACGACGATATATTTTTGCATAGAAAGCGGATATAACTACACTCTTAAGTCCGTCGCATTCTTAACTTTGTTCGCTTTCATGGTTAATAATATAACAGTTACATGTATTCGATTATAATAAAAATACGAGTTACATGCGCATACAACTTACATGCAATTTACAAACATGTAACGACATTATACGAATAAGCAATAATGAAAACATCTTCACATCACCTTCGAAATTATCACACCCTATATTAATTATGGGTTTCAATCCCCAACTCGTGCGATTCACTAACACCCTCTTCATTATAAATGCATGTAATTAGCTCGGCAGGCCCACAGGTGCACCTTTATCACGACAATAGAACGTGTACCAGATATACATATCTCCAATTGGCGAGTTACATTACAAACGTACTTCCTAGGAACCGCCATAAAATCTGTTTTAAATTAATATCTTCGATATCTTTGTCTTGGCTGCAAGTGAAAAAGATAATATTTCATCTGCATATTACATTGAACACCCAGTATTCGAGAGTCAATTAGATCTTGTAATGCATCTCTGAGCTTAGGAATTTTATTTATATTTTTTAAGATTAAATGTCACTTGCTATACCATTGGGAGCGAATCTGTGCGTTGAATAAGGGTTCCGTTTATCGCAATTGCAGAAAAATCTCGAGTTTAATATAAAAACGTTCAGCTTTATCATTTGTGTTCCTTTTTGATGCATTATTTTTGTACGAGCTCTGAATTATGGAGTTCTGTTTACAACTGTAAGATAATTAAGTACCTACTCGAATCCGCCTGTCTCTATACAGAGTCCTTCAGTATTATTCTAAACACTAGCTAAGATATCGTGGAAGAACCCACAGCTAATAAAATGAAATGTATACTTTCTTTAATGAATTGGAGACATGTTAATTTGCTTTGAAAAGAGCAACTTAAGATGCAAAAGTAAAGTTGCATCACTTAGAATGGAAATAAACGAATAGAATTTTAGAATTTTACCTTATAAACATTCCAAACCATTCAAGCCGAGGATAGCTTTAACTTTTACTATTTTAGATTCACAATTACGTTTTTCGGACTGATCAAAGAAATTTATTTATACACAAACAGTCGACCGAACCGAGTCGAAAACAGTTGGTGTTTGTTTACTATTCAATTCGACTTGATCCAATATCAGTGTTGGTAGGAGTCCGGACCCTTCATTACTAATGCAGGTAATTAGCTGCGAGCGATCCACGAGTTCGTCTTTATCGGCCATATATCGCTATTAGCTCGATCGGCGTTAAGTGGTGTTACGAGACGTGTCCACTGTCGGGGGACACGACGCAATAAATACGTAAAAGCCCGACCTTTCCCCCGACGTACGTCTTCACTAGTGTCAACTTGAACTGTCGCTTCATTGAACGATCTCGCTTCGCTTCACCGATTGGGCATTGAACGAATGTTCGAATTGAACGAATGTGAACGTATTATGAATATAATGAATATAATACGTTCACTATATTATGAATATAATACGTTCACTATCAATACTTTTACTCTTGTCTATCTGATGTCTGATTTATATATTCGTATGTATACCAATGGCAATTTTCGCACAATATAATAATGAAACAAAAAAGCGAAATGATATTTTTTAATCTTTTTTTATTTTACAAAACTTTTCTATTTTGATAAAAAGTTCGCGGACATCTAAATGCACCTACACAAATACCTTTTGTAAATAATATTATGATGATTAAATGTGCTAATCCTTAATCACCTCATTGAATACTTCACAACTTTTTAGTTAATAGCGATTGTTGTTTAAGTATTTAAATGTACATATACAGCAGAATCTAAATTTTATTCTGTTTCTTAATGACATCTGATAATGAAAGAACTGCATGGGTTAAAAACAGTAATAGTTTTATAAAAATACGTGAAAACAACTACTTATATCATAAAATTTCTTGGGACTGATTGACCTCTTCGCTATGGTATTCTACCCCCTTAATTATGCTACGTTTTAATATCAGACAACAGGAGTATAGTCAGGTGAGCATGGCCTGATAATCACACAGAGATCAGCTGGCTCCAGGCTGTTTACTACCATGTGAAAGTCACCATGCTAAAGAATTTATAAAAACAAATAATGACAGACGATAATTGACTCATATCAGTATTTACACTATTTTAAAAGAGGTTTGCGAGATTTCCTGGCTCTTTTCTTCCGGTTTACAAATATGTAGCAGGAATAATGTAACGACCCCTACAATTTGCATCCATAGTTTGATATTGTTTAAAAGTGTTAAATATTAATACATTACAATACAAATACATTTTTATAAATTAGATTTTCGTTTATATGAATTGTTATGAGAGATAAATAACTTAGCTAGCTAACGATTGTTTGATTTATAATTAAGTACCTGCGCAGCTGCATTTATAATAGTAATTAGAATTTGTACAAATTGCGTTGTGCGGTACAATAGGCACAAATGTTTGACAATAGCATGGGTGTTTACGTGTTTGCTTGTTATTTAGTCGAATTGTCTAATGTAATCAGAGCTAATGAATTCGCCCCTAGTTAGCGATCGGTCGGCAGTCGCGCTGTTTGCAGTGCCTGCTTTGCATGTATACTGTGCAGTGTAAAGCATTTTAACTGATTTAATTTTAAGTTGATGTTGAATTACTAAATTGAATTTTGCTTTGCTAAAAGAATAAAAAGCAGTAACGTAATGTACGTACCAAAACTGATGAATTGCAATATTTCTTTACGTTTAATACAACAAAAAGATGTTATCATGGCCCACAAAAAAATATTCAATTTAATAAAACATATAACTAATGTAATAGACTGGGTTGAGATAGTGGCAAACAATAGCATGAAAGTGTCATTTTTTCCGAAGCACACATTCGTCGTTTTTAGTAATTCAATATTCGCGGTTCATCCAAAAACACTTCATACATTTAAATAATATAGTTATTATAGGATTTTTTTTTATTTTTACAACTATAATAATCCAGATCCCTTGTGTACCCCAATCGAACCGCATGCACCAGCCTAGTAGGTATGTTTTGTGACTAATGGTCGGGTACAAGTGTATTGGTGTAGGGTCGATATAAACTCCCCATACTCTGGTGAAATAATTCGATTTCACCTTGTCTAAATGACTAAATGGGCCAAAGTTTATCGGAACATTCAAGTAGAGGATTTAAAGTTTCTACTAGAAATAATTCTTACTAAACGACCACAAAACATACAACGTAATATTAAGCAAACGTTTCTCTGCGATATACAACATTCGTTGTTGGCAAAGTTGTCTGACAAAGTTTTTTTTACAAAGAACAGCAGTTTTAGTGCGTTTAATAAGTAGTCTGTCTCATAGGCGTCATGTTTAGGCCTACTACGCGCTGGTACGGTCGCCTGCATACAATCAGCATGAATTGTGCTTCCTCACTAATGCGGTTACCCGCGTCTGTTTACACATGCTCGATACTGGACGGTGTGTGCGGAGTACTAATATGCGCAAAGTGCTTTAAAGTTGTTACTTCAATGTTCTAATCGACATGAACGCTTATATTATATGTCTAAATATTATGTAATGTATGTAACTTGCCTTAATTTAATCTCTCTATCATCTAGTCTCGCATCTAAACATACATGTGCATAATTACTTATAGAAATACGTAGTGTTAAGTATATACAATTTTACGACCAGCTCTAACCTACCAAAATAATTACTGTCTTGTCTGCCTAGAAGTACCTTGTCCGCTAATTTGCAATGATTATTGCAACTCGTAGACTCAGTAAGTAATTCTAAAATGGGACTAAACCTACACCCGGGACAAGCATAAATGCATTTATAAAAAATTTATGAGTGTCCAACAAAGATCCCAGAAAAACTAGTTAAGTTGAAACATGAAACATATACCACTTACTAAAAATAAGTAACAATCGTTTTGTTGCTGCTATTGTAACAAAAAAAAGATATGTCAGACTATTTTTAACGGAATCGCATTAGCTTATACGAATTGTTACACTATTATTCACATTTTGTATTTTTTGTGGTGTACTAATTTCATAACTAATAATAGTATGGCTTCACTACCAACTGTTAGAGTTTCATATATGTAGTTACATTTGATTTTTTAAACGCAGAATACTAACGACATTTTTGTTTTCAGGTTTGGTTTCAAAATCGACGAGCAAAATGCCGCAAACATGAAAGCCAAATGCACAAAGGTAAATAATGCACATACTTAGTATTTTGCCTGTTTATTTTTCGTCTTTGATTTTTTCACCTCTTCGTTACATATCGAACGTTGTTGATATGGGTACGGAAACAGACCCCGGACACTTTTAAGTTTTAAATCTCGCAGATACATTTTTATTTGCATTATCTAATATAAACATTACTATCATATATTTACTTTATTTTATAACATAACATCACAAACATAATTATCACTTTCTTTTGTTTCTTCAATAATAAATAAGTAATGGGTGTCGTTACACAGCTCAACGTTGCGTAAACAGAACTTTACCGCGTTCGAAATTTAAACTCTACATTTGCATTTAAACGATAACAAATGTCCCCGCCGTCCGATGTAAGTTAACTCGGTGAGTAGTTTTGCAATTTAATGTAGTGGCAAGCTGCAAATTACAAATGACTTTGGCAAACAGTTCCTCGCTGCTACCGCATGCCGACCTGGCGCTATATTCGGCTCAATATCACTATCAGCTCCTGTTAAAATAATAAAATTGATTGCGAGTACTTGTACAATGCCATATTAGTTGCACATTAATACATTTGTTGATTTTGTTAGTTTCAAATAGTCAACAGATTTCAGAGTATGGGTAGATCTGTTTCTCATTGATAGACTAATGGTACGTTCAGACTACGACAGAAATTCTGACATAAATGTCAGACATTAATGTCTGTACTTTTTACACTTATA
>DWQT01002932.1:0-13264 GCA_018244895.1 Myscelus amystis hages | reverse complement strand
AAGTGTAAAAAGTACAGACATTAATGTCTGACACTTATGTCACAATTTCTGTCGTAGTCTGAACGTACCATTAGTGTTGGGCTTATTTTTGGGTTTTGAGGTAAGTTGATGGAACCTACTACTTACTTCGATTTTACGAGCGCTCTCTACCATCGATAAATTAAAATTAATGGATATTCATAAGAAATATATATTTAAATGTGTTTAAAAGTACCTTTGTCGCGGTCATCGTAGGTAGATGAGGTGGAATCATAATACGTAGCTTAGAATTGTCAGTTTTAATTATGTAAATATTAACTGGTTTCTATAGTTTACGTAGGTGAATATCAATTGAAAGCGGTTCATTACAACTATGCTCGGTATACAATAATATAAATAGTATCATTACGACTTGTCATGTGCCTTATTTTTCTAAAGGCGTCTTTGTTAATATGTCGCAATTTTATAAATTTATTAGTGAGCCCAGGTGGCCCAAGTAGACTTTGCCCTACCAAGATCGCCAAATTAGTCACATTTGATAGTCATTTTATTTATAACTAGCTGTCCCGGCGAACTTTCTACGACTTAACAATAAATGAACAGTTTAATTGAACCATTACCTGGACCGATTTTAATCATATTCGTCGGGATGAAAATCAAATGTTTGATAGCGATTAGGTATATAGAAAAAATAAATTACTAATTTCCTCCTAATCATTCTATATTTTGTTACCTTTTAAACTCTTTCACGAATACTTTAAAACCAAATTTATCCAAATCGATAACGATAAACGAATAACAATTGGTTTTTATAGATACATACAGCTTATAATTTTTTTTATTATATAAGTTTGGCGTTTTAAATGAGACTAATAAAAGTTGAATCTTAAGTCTAGACATGTTAGCCCGCAATACAACTGGACTTCCAACGACAGAACGGAGTTGGTGGAATTAGATTGCAGAGTTAAAGTTCCTCCACTCACTTAGCAAAATGTAGGTACCTGATAAAAAAATCCTATCCCATCGAGATATCGTAAACGTTGTTAAAATTGTAGGTAAAGTCGATAACGCTCATATGATCACCGGTAACTGTAGATTGAAGACATCTCAATCACATTTGATTTCGACAGTACCTACCTAATATGAAGCATTGGCTCCTGACGAAGACGACAAGCGACTAAAACGACAAACTTGTGTATATGTATTTGAATTGTAACAACTTTGCGTTTGTATATCCTGCATCAAGAGTTTTTGTGTCGATAAGCGATGAAAAATAAATCCGGCAGCTTCATTTACGTTACCAAGCAACATGATTAGTAAAATTTAAGAAGACTTATTTTGAGTCCCCGCATATGATTTGAAACATAACTATGTTATTCGAACTGTTTGCTATAGCTATGCATATTTATGTAAACTATAGAATATGTAAACATATTAAAATCGGATTACTAAGGTCGTGCCTGAGGTCGAACGAACGTTTTGTATTCTATTTGAATTGGCAAAATGCTCTTTATTGTCCAGTCTGGCAAAATTGGCAAAATGCGCCTTATTGTCATGATATTATGTATATTAGTCAGAGTTATATTTGGCATTAAACTATGAAACACAAGTTTATTCACCTAGAGAATTCGCGGGCCCAACATGCTTAATAATAGTAGAAAACTCTTTTTTCTCAATATTCTATGATTGTAGTTTTCGGTATAGCAGCTGCAATATGTATCTAGGTATAAAAAGTTGTTATGTTGGAGTTCACTAGCGGAAAGTTACGTTCTTTAATGACTTCCATTTAAACGTAAACAGGTTTGGAACGGAAAGCATGGACCGATGGTTTTTTTGCCGTTATGAATTTAATAGAATTATAAACAGTTATAAATATATCAATTTTGATTAAGGGGTCATGAGTATACAGCCATTGCTACAATCTATGACGTCCTTCGTCTAATATACATATATAATGATGGTCCACGGGGACCAGCCTTAACAAGAACTTAGTGTTAGGTGCCAGTCTTAATGATATAAAGCCCGTTTCCGTTGGTTTCTTAGTAAGCGATTTGTAGCATTACAAAAGCATTAATTCGCAAACTATATCAAATGACCGTTTCCTCAGCATCATGACAAAGTGCAAGCAGGATCGTGAGCAATAAGTAATACGGATAAAAATCTATAATGAATAGCGTTAGGAAGGTCATGATGAGGTTAACTAAATATGTGAGGTGTATTTCGATTTACATAGTGATTGTTTTCGCTGGTAAATGCTTTTACATTTTCCTCTGGCAGCCGTGGGCATGCGAGCCGGAATAACCACTACTCAGAACCTGAACTACATATTCGTTTTATTATTGTTTTACATTTGTAGGTATAACTATTAGTCTTTTACCATTTCAATCTGATACACACTTGTCTTTTAAAATAAAGTATTATCATTGAAACGCGCGTAAATTCTGGAGAATATTACACATCTTGATGAAACTTTCCTCAATAATGATAAATATGAGTGCTGGAGCCCTCCATGTAGCCTTTCGTAGATCGTCAACTCACCTAGTCGGAGGGAGTCCTAAAAACGTTGGTCAAGAGGCGGTCCAAACTCGAAGACTTTATAGTACAGTAATATAAAAGATATTGAATGTCTGGTAGATTTTATCAAAAATAGAATTAAGTCAAAGCAATAACCAACAAATCAACATTACACATAGGTGTCTATAAACGGATGTCATTTAATGTCAAAATATCATCCATGTTAGAGCCTTGACACCTTTTTAATAATAACAGAGGCTTTTTAGCAATATTTAATGAATTGCTAATGCTATGTAGTTATGTATGATAGAAGATTTATGAATAACTACTTGAGTAGTTTAGCCACTAGCGACAAATATATTTAAAAATACCCGTTGAAACAAAAATAGTAAGTAAGGACTACGTTGCTAAAAATAAGTTTGGTATGTATTGAGAGATGAAATTATTTTAGTAACCGATTAATTCAAGCTGAGGTAATTGCTGTAAGTTTCCGCGTATCTGACGTCATCACGGTAAATGGAAGATTTTGTGTTAAAATAAAAACATTTTATCGGTTTAAAAGGCCTAGTAAAACGAGATATAGTTCGTGCCGATATTGTTGTTATAAATATCTAGACGAAACTTGAATTACATTTGCAAAAAAGATAAAATTGCTTGGTGAGCTGTGAGGTTCGTGTATTACGCGCCCATTTTCAAACGGAATTAACCACATTTGCTCATTTGAAAGCTCAATCATTTCTATAACTGGAGTGATTGCGTGTAAGCAAACTCGGCATGCCTTCTCCTTAAATTAGCTAATACTTAGGTTTACATAACTTAAGCGAATAAATTATGTTATAATGTAGGATAATGTCTTCGAAAACACATTTATTTTTTAGATGCGACTATGATTGTATTTAAGCATTTGCGATCCCTGGCTTCACTGCTGTGGAATGAAAGCGTGCGATGTATGTGAAACTTAGGTTGGCCATCTTTTTTACCATTTCTGACTTCAAAAGTAAGTTATATATTTATCAATTTATTTACTTTAAGTTTTATACAAAATTTCCACCTCTTTCTTACATTAAATTGTTATGTATAAGTAATTATTCGGATAATTCTCCGAAGAAGCTACTTCTAAGCTACTTCCAAACGATTCAATCTTCTAATTCCTATAACATCGTTTAGCACGAATCTTATATTTTTTTCGCTACTGAATTGAAAATGAATATATTTCGACAATATAAATATATTATGTATTCCAATACTGTATATTAAAGCTTAGTATTATAATACTGTGAAGTAAGCATCAATATTCTGTCTAATTACGAGATTATCATTATCTCGCCTAGAGTACGGATGACTTTGAGAACCTCATTTATGAATGACACCACGATATGACACAGTCAGTTTGTAACGGTTATGTTAAGGCAGTGAACAAATTTTTTTGCGTATTATATAAACTTACATAGAATGAGTTATAAATCTAGAGGTAATATTAAAACCAAAGAAAATCGCGTACACACAGAAACTCGGCCGATTGTTGCATTAACTAAGAGTGGAAGCCGTATCTCGGACGACGAAAAAATTAATGGTAGCTACAATTTACAAATAGTAAAGGAAGAGACTAAGGAGGACCTGACCGATGATCCACAGGACAATTATGAAGCTAAGCAAGCGTTTAAATCTGAAGTAAAACGCTTTATTGAAATATCCAAGTACTTTTCCAGTCCTTTGAGAAAAAGCGCTTCCTATGTATGCGAGAATTGCCTCGTTTCTTATCCTAATCCGTATAGAATTGAATACAAACGAGGAACGATTACGACGCAATATATGAAGTTCAGTAATATTACATTGGAACCTGTTTATGTGAAACTTTATAAAATAATTCCAGACGTCGAGCAGGTTAAGTTTATAAATATGTCATTATCACGATGCAAAAGAGTGCCTCCTGGATTGTCTTATAATTTAGGTGTAGCTTACGATGATGTCGAAGAAAAATCTCCGTGCAATGCAAGAATGATTTTTGTGGCTTCCAGAAAAACATCCACACCGTGCTATCAAATATGTGAAATTAATTTGCACATAGAAGCTCAGAAAATTAGATTAATTTCTGTTTAAGAACGACTAGGAACAAATTAATATTTTAAAATCATGTACTAAATCCCATATGTACCTAAGTCCAGGCAAATTATATAATAGTAAAAATCTGACATGCAGGTCAAATGATAGTTTGGAGGTCTTCGCTGCGCACTCCAACTCCACGTGCGAATCAAATAAAACACTGCGGTACTGATGAGCGGTTTTATTGAGATACTTCACACAATATGAAAATATGCTTACTTAACTTATTATCCCTACGACGCCGGTTACAATCGTCGTTATCAGTGTTCTCTTTAACTGCGTAGGCGTTACACTAAGAGGCAGACGTCACGCCATTGCTGGCAGCCTATTGGCTGGTGCCAGTGCTGCCATCACTAAGGTGCGAATACGCCACAATAGCATTTACTTCAGTCATGATCGTGATTCCTAAGCATCTGCATCCAATATTAATTAGACTAAGGCTCCTAATGAAATCTGGTACAATTAAACTTGAATAAATTAGATATGCACAAAATGTAAGCAACAATAACATGATTTGTAACTACATAAACATTCGCTGCAGTCAAAAATAAATTAGCTCTTTGATTAATAATTATGGACGCCTAAAACCTTTCCAACATATATTTTCACGCTCACATCATTATTCAATGCCTGAACCGATTTTCATAAATAATAGGAAACTTTATTCGCAAAATAACGCAACAATGAAATACCTAATAACCAACCAAACGAAAAATACTCTTAATATTATAAAGCTGTCTCGTTACTCGGCGAACAGGTCCGCACTCAGTCTTACCGCGGCCGCTGATTTTCAGTGTCCCATTTTGCGCGTAGTTCAGGCCAAAGGTGTGACAGATTAATAAAAAATAAACAAAAAACATACTAACTACTTATGGCTAAGAAGTAAGAACCATCTTGATTAAGTCAACTTTCAAACAAAAACAACCGCATGAAATGCCCATTCGTTTAGGAACTACCATCTCATAGACCAATCTATCAATCCGCATTTGGCCAGCATGGTGGACTATGGCCTAAATCCCTCTCACTATGAGAAGAGACCCGGTCCAGCAGTGGACCACTAGAAATGTGAAAAAAATGTCATAGTAAGTTTAGTAAGTTTGTTAAATGCTGGCAGGTATCTACAGGAAACCTAGGTACTCAAGAATGTTCGTACCTAAGCTCATTGCTTTAAGCTGATACAGGACACGTTTAACAGATTGTGTTAATAAGTAGTAGTAAGTAAAATAAATATTTTTGACCATTTATATACACCTAATAATAGATAATTATACAAACACGTAAGTGTTAACTAGTTCATAATAAATAATGTATACGTAGATACTTACTTTGCGCATAATCAGGTTTTACACCTACTTGTGTTACGCCTAGCTGGCGATTAAGTCTTGCTCGACAATATTCCTAATATACCCGTATGTTGCCGATCGCTGCCCTATACCAACGGACCACTTGAATGGCACTTATGGTGTATTTCTGTTTAGTTTTACAGTTACTGTTGTACATGATGATTAAATTCATTTAACTCTGCAGGTGAGTAGGTAATGCCTGTCGTTGTGAACAATAATCTAGAAGCACCCACCCATTGTCAAATTGTATAATTTTTACATAATTAACCCGCACTTACCGACATTCGCATCGTTAAGAATTTGCTATTATAATTACATACGTATCACCATGACCTTAATTAACCTTTGATATCGACTTGGCCTATCTAAGCATCTATTTATTGGTTTGACGTATGTAGGTGTGAGGGGTAGGCTATAATAATGTGTATGCAACATCTTGCCAAATGAATAATTTCAAATTGTAATCTACATAATATGTACCTACATGTCTTTAGGTGTACACACGTAAGTTTATATTTGAACCATCCATAAAATGAATGTAGGTGCTGAGGGAGACTAAGATTAAACAACTTAAGAAGAATAATGAAAGTATCATTAGGTTCCGCACTACGCAAGTGGTTAAAGAAAAATGTAATCATCATCTCTGCTTGTCTGTGTGTTACAATTTCGAGGAGCTGAATCGATTTTGGAGAACTTTACGGTGTAGATCATTCCAGTTCTGAGAAATAACAAGTGTAGATAAATTGTAGACATTATTCTCGAATTGAAATGCTGTGCCTCTGGGTCGGTAGGTAAAGCTGTTTTGTATAGTTGATGGTGGTCGATCTGGCACTATCCGCCGTGAATCATGACCACTGCTATGATCATTAATGTTTCTAAAAAAAACTGGCTACTATCCACACATATAAATGCAAGCACAATTATGTACAATAATTTAGATCGTATATATCTTTCTACCACGATCATGCGTAGTGATACGCATAATCGTGGTTTAATAATGGTAACAATCACGAGGAAACCTTATACATTTTGTAGTTCAACATACATAATACATTATGTTGTTATTGTTCTGTAAGATGGGTGAAGTCTGCTAAAAAAACACTTTGGCAACGTGGCAATCGGCATCGTAAACCATACTGAAAAAGAGCTATGCCGAATAGTGGAACAATAAAGGGGGTTGAAATGAAACAGTTAGGTTAACGTTTACTTTACGATTAAGTTGTTCCTCCTTATTGTACCGTCTCAAAACGTTTAAGCTCATTAGAGCTTAGTCATCGGCCACTTTACTCAGATACTTTAGATATTTATTACATTTTTACCAGCTATTTGTATTTCAGAAATCCACTATAGTACTTAGAAGACAGATTCATACTGTATACAATTATAATTGTAGTTACCATCAGCGTACTTTGAAAAAAATCTTGACGCATATCAAAAGACGTTTACCAAAAAATAATAACTCAATTAGTTAGGAAATCGTTTATTAGCTTCGCAGCAACACCTTGTTTTATTTTTATTTATCGCTGTGAGCGGTTGCTAAAAATTGTGTGTAATTTTTTTTTTTTAATTGTATATATAAATAAACTTTTAATTTGAAGTGCTATTAGACAAAAAAAAGCAGTCGACGGGTAGATACCGGAGTCATATCAACTGTTCGAGAGTAGTAGAACGAATAGTTATTGGTACCTCCTTAGTATAAACGTAGTATTGACTACAAGATAAAAGGCCGTACAATTAATTACTCTGAAAACCTCAGGGTTAAAAATATGTATTTCAATACTTTGAGTTATTTTAATTGCAAGAAATCAGTCGATCGACATTTAAGTAACCTAAAAATAAAAAACTGGTTTGTAGGTATTACACATTTATTGACATAATGAAATGTGGAGTTTATTTATTTTATCTTATCTGTCAATCTTTGGTACAACGTCTGATTTACGGCTCCAGGAAGACTTCTGGGACAGTGATATAAAAATATGTATTTGCATTTTTGGTGCACAATAAAATTAAATACTTTGAGGTACATACCATCACAATAAGTACTGTGATTTCGTGAATATATTATATCAGGTTTACGGCAAACAAAGAACCGCTTAATTTAGTTGCTACCAACGACGTGTTTACGACTGTAATCAATTACTAGTTCCATTTATTGAATTTTTTGAAGACAATTGTCAAGGTTTGAAAATTCTTTAGAAATTACTCTTCGCTTTTGGTACAATCTGTAAATATCTGCGTACATCCTTCATAAAAAATAACATATATTATTATTATACATCAAACCATTTTCAAATTCACAGTGTGGCTACTTAAATTCTATCGGCCCCGATGAAGTGGAAATTGGGCTGATAAGGAATCATAGCCTATTTGTATCCCCACGACCTATCTTTATCCCAAAGTATATAATGTGTAAGCGATTTTCGACAACTTTGTAATATCATATTATAAAAAACATACTTTTTATAATGCAATTTTCTTACTACATAATAGAATGTCTTATTTATTTACGGTTGAAATAAAAATGATGACATTCTACTTGTAGAAGCGTTATTGTGGTATGTCAGAATACGGGCTGCAGACAAATGTAATAATAAATTATTTTGTCAATAACCGCTAGACGTTATAGTAAATGTTATCGGCTCAAAGGTAAACGAATACCATACAAATATTAATTTATAGCATAATATATAATGTTTTGTGGAAGCAATGATTCTGTTAATTAATTTTATTTCAATATGTGGGTATAAGTTTGTCAGTTTAACTCCCTATTAACGGCAGTGATCATTAATTACAAAATGTAGAATTTAAAATATTTTACCGTATTTGGTTTCGTCCAATTTTTGTACAACATCTAAGCTAAAAAAATATACGAAGACGAAGCATAATGTAAACAAAAACAATACAATTTTTTTTACGTTTTAAAATGAGAATTATTTTGTTCTTACACCAGCGAAAAAACCATCCAGCTTTATGCAATTGAGTTAATTTGCTGAAATAGATGAGCACAAGACATTATTACAGCTTTTTACAATTTCAACATTTTCTTTGCTTTCAGTTCGCGCACAGATTTTAGTAGATAGTAATGTCATCTCGTTTTTTACACTTACAAACTTCTACTATATATTATCACATAAATTTTGACAGTTTGACTCCTTACATTTTAATTTTAATTAATTTTCAAGTTTACTGCAGCATTATTACTTAGTATCTTAGAGTAAGTTGTGTCAATGCTTTAATTTATTATGTGCCTTATTTAATATGATTTATTTTTAAATTTTGGCACTAAAAGTAGGTTTTATTGTTTTGGACCAAAACCAAACGGGACAGACGGATCGAGTGCCATGCATAGACTGTTAACAATCAACATAGGACGGCGAAATACCATATAATATTATCAGGGGCTCCTCACTACTATCACATCAATAAATAAAGCGAAACGTTGAAGGTATTCAAATGACAATATAGAAATTATAAAAGACATTAAAAATCAATAACGTAAAGAAAGTCATATAAATGAGTGAATTTCCATTTCGAGCGCGACTGTTTAGCGATTTACAGCCTACGTGGTCATTTCTCAATACGTTTTCGTCATTAAGAAAGCTTAGAGGATAGACGATGATCGATAACGATACTAAAATGACTGATTTACTGTCCGTTTCGCACATTTCATTTCGCGCAGAATACAGTATACCTACTATAGAAAATGTGTAGTTCCATATGAAGCTGTGCCAACCTATGATCACGAAACATACATGCAAACAATATCATGGTATAAATGTTCAGAAGCGACAATAATCCGAGATCGGGTAAAATGTAGCCGATATTCAATATTGTGGTGACGCTATCAATAGAGAACGAAAATTTGGGAAATAATACATACATTACAAAATAATAAGCCCTGGTGAAACCATTTTAGAATATTTAAATATAGAACAACGATAGTGAGATTCTTAAAATATTACACAATAACCTAATTTAATTATTATAATATCGATTTGATTTCATTGTCTGTTCATGGTATACAGCCAAAGTAAAAGATCATTGAAATTTATAAAATGTCATCATAAGCTTTGAAGGAGTTTACTGTTAAATAATATCGCACACACCAACATAATAGCGGACGCGACCTTCATTCCTACTTTATATTATTGTATCCTTATACTACATAACTAAGTCCATTCATAGCGTACTCTCTATTCGTAATCATATTCAAATCCTACTTTCAAACATTTCTCTAATACAACAATGTAACACGGTAAAGATATGCAACCGACCAGCAGCGGCTGAGATGTATTTTTTACAATATACCGACCGAAAAATAAATTCAAAACTATGTCAATAGCTATTACATTTTTGTTACACTAACGCATCGTAAAGTTAATAAGCCTCCATACGTTTACTTGCAAAGGAACGTTATCTTAGAAACTAAAAATCAATCTGTAATTAGTAAACGCAATTCGTTACGCACGTTGGAATATATTTATTTTATTATTTATTTAACCTCTATTTCGGACTACAATTTTTGTTACAATCCATATTGTTAGTATTAGACTTATACCACGTACACGGTAACTAAAAATAATAATGCATTTACATTTACTGTTATAGAATTTTTAATGTTTTAATTTTTTTTACTATATACTCTACGTTGCTTGTGTGCATGAAAAACAAAGCACCCTTCTGAAATCTATTTCAAACATTCTAGTGAAAACTGGCTACAAGGACGATTTAGAATATACAGAAAAAATACTGAATAAAATAACGTGATAATAATTGTGTAATGAGTAATCTAGATCAGAATAATACAAGTACTAAGAAAAATCAATATCAAAATTTTCAACAGTTTACTGCGAAAAGAGTTAAAAGTTATCACGATTAGTGTAAGCAAAAAAAAAAACTGTGCGCAATGTTTTTGGTCGCAGCCAGTCACGGTGGGTTTAGTATTAAAAGAAAAATCCATAAAGGCTGCACATATCTAAATTATTAACAAATGCGACCGAAAATATTTTTTTTATAATAGACTTTTGGTTACTTGATAAATAATGTAAGAGCTAACAAGACGTATACAACGAAGTACAAAAATGAACCTTTCGTTTGCCGGCCGCGGCCGTCCCTGCCCCCAGCGGCCGCTGCCTGCTATCTAAATTACACACAAAATAATTGTTGCTGCGAGATCACGACCGAATAATTTTCCATTAATTTCAGTGGTTTTCCCATACACGAAACATCATCGGCGTACCACGGCGTCGAGACACTTCCAATGATTCTAGTTATATTATTGAATGGATCGAAGACAACGTAGTTTAATGTCACAATAAAGCGTGTTGAACGAGACTAGTATAACAAATTGCCGTAAACATCTAAAAAAATCTTAACATATGAGATAAAGTTAAAAAATATCCGCGCTACAAAAAATCTTTGGAATAAACTGGCAAGTTAACAAAAAGGATAACAACCATGTTTGAAACTTAATGAGTATAAAAATATTAACTAAAAATATATGTACCTATGAAATAGTAAATATGAAAAAAGAATATTATTATAGTAAATATAGAATAAAAATCGACCCTGAATAGTGGTCAGGAATCACGCAATGTATTTATAATTAACAATAGCCGCTACGTTAACTGAGTATTTAATTCGGCAAAAGATTAAGCTATTTTTTTTCTCTACTCTAACACCGCTCCTTCGGAACTATACAAAAAAAAATCATCGAAATCCATCTCTCGCAAAATGATTTCAGATAATTCATAATATAAACAAAAAATTGGAAAATGCATTGGATGTGCGTTTAAGCCCGCCAATGTTAACCCAATAACGGTTTGACTATACATTTTTGGTTTAATTTCAAATATACCTACATATTTTCATGTGCACCCGGGAACACGAATAAAAGAAAATCTAATGTGATTTATTCGTTATCGATTAAATCAAGAAACATTTTCATGTCACCGTTAATAAAGCAAATACATCAAACAATCCTAGTTTGCTTCTAACGATCCAATAAGCATATCGTTTCGCGGTAATATCGTGAACGTAGCCTGGGACAGTTATAATAACGCCGGTCGAAAATACACAAACCAAAGTTTTGGAAAAATCCACGTGTTTAGAAAAACAGTTAAATGCCTTGAGTTAGGGAGTTTTCTAAAACGATATCGAACTCGTCCAACGGTTCCAAAATCTGCCTCAGGAAGGTGAGAAGGCCCCGCTTCCGCAAGAAGCTTTGCTCCTCGTACATCTCGGCGGTGACGCGCGTCAGCGACATGGGCAGCAGCATGCGGTGCAGCCAGTGCTCGCGCAGGCTCAGGCACACGAACAGCTGGAACTTGCCGTCCTTGCCCAGCGCGCGGCCCGCGCTGCCCACCTCGTCCAGCAGGTGGCAGTAGCAGCGCCAGATGGCGCGGTGCTCCTGCTCCTGCCGGCAGTGGTAGGCCGCACCGCAGCCCGGGCTCGGGGCGCTCGCATCGTCGCACAGGCTCATCTTGAACTCGTCCTTCACCCGCGCTGCGAACGCAGACGACGGTCAAACTTATGACTCTGCGCGGCGTGCGGCACGACATCGAGAAAGGTCGAGACCCGACGCGTCCTAGCGGTGTACTCACCGAAGTAATCCCAAATGAACAGGTTCTTGCCGAACAGCCGGGCGGACTTGAAGCCGCACAGGAACGCTTGCTCCAAACACTTCACCAGGCCGTTCTCTCCGCACAGGAGCACGCTGAGCGAGTTGGCGTCTTTCTCGCGTTTAGTCTGGTAGTGCCATTTCACTATCGCGTTCACACAATCTCCTGCCGAAAATTAAAGTTCGCTCGTTCATATCGAGTTAATGCATAATATTGAACGTTCAATTTCATCCCTACCTCATTTATTCTTCGGAACTTGGAAACGAATTCTAAGAGGAGGAGGGTATCGTTTAATTTTATGCTTTCAATTCAAAAAGCGGTAGACGCGCGGGGCGTTCGATGCGGGTGTTTCGCGGAGGTGCGAGTGAGAGGGCGGCGGTACCGATCATGTGCTGGATGGTGGAGGTGGAGAGGTGCGTGGCGGGCGAGGGCGGCGCGCGCGCGGGCCGGCCGCCGCGCACGCGCGCCGCCACCACGAGCCGCTCCGTGGAGCCGTCGTCCACGCCCGCGCCCAGCCAGCGGTTGCACGGGAACCTGCCGACCGATTCATTCCTGTACTACGGCCGTCTGAGTTTGCAACGAGTAGAAAAATGCCATTACAAAAATAATACTTAGATGTATCATAGTATAAAGGCCGGTTCAGACTATGACACTATACACCGTACACTCAGTGTATACATCGAATGTCTCTGTGTGAACACGAGT
>DWQT01002931.1:0-13265 GCA_018244895.1 Myscelus amystis hages | reverse complement strand
ATATTGTGTCACAATAAATTTACCAATTACAGACACTCGTGTTCATACAGAGACATTCGATGTATACACTGAGTGTAGGGTGTATAGTGTCGTAGTCTGAACCGGCCTTTAGATAACTTATTGACTGTTTCATAAAACTGTTACTTCTAAGTAACTTAACCTGCTATGCTAGTGTCTCATAATTTTAAGAATGCACTAATTTGCTGTGCTTTCTACAAAACTTTAGCATTCCTCGAGTTCTGGAGAAATTTATACATGATGTAAGACAGAGTAGACTTGGAAAGGTATGAGTTTCATATCTTTGATTATTGTAAGCTTCATGTGAAAGTGTTTCGACGCTCCGCGCTTTGAACAATCCTTCTAACAAACGGACCCGCCGGCGCGAGCTAGTAATAATCGACGAGATAGAGAAATGCAGCAAACGAAGCTTAGTTGTAAATCAATAGATAAGGATCTGATAAATTAGACAGGCGTACTAGTGCACGACAAAACTTAAGAATTAGCAACCAATTACCCGACAAAAAATGCTATACACCTATTATCGGGCAAAAACGTACGGTAAATGGCTCTATTGAAACTGATCGCGCTATTATGTGGGTCTTTTATTTTTACTCGCCGTCTAATGGCCTACTGACTGTCAATGTTTGCCTAAATAATGTTCGCAATTTGTGCATCCGCTCTTCCTTGCACCCTTACATTTGGTATGTACCTCTTTTTAACCAGAACCCAAGTATTTCGTAATAATGAATCACTCGATCACTCCTCACTTAATTATTAAATGTTTTTTGTATTAGTTCATTTACCCTCCTATAATTTTGTGTTGCTGAGTGTTAAAATACTATGTATGTTCATATAAGTTATCTTATTTGCAATAGATATATAAGTACCTATTAAGTGCCAATGATTCTCGATTTTATCAGTGACATCAAAGTAAAAAATGTTCATGGAGAATATATGCTAGTGTTTTATAAACCAAATAACTGATGACTTGTTTAGGATCGTTGGTAGTGAATACTATTAGTTTAGAAACACATAATACATTTAAGTATGTGTGTTTGAAATTCGAAAGAAATATACGACTAACAATTGAAGGAGCCGAGTTAATTTTAATTATTACACCAGTACAATGACACCGCACATAAATGGTTGTCCCATTGTTTCAAGCGACTCTTACGTTCTCCTAACACACTGATATATACTTAGCACTTTCCGTATTTTGTAAATGACACCAACATCGCGTGCTGCGCTTTAATTCTTTTTGCTCATGGCGCCTTATCTGTTACGGGGAATATCACAAAATCTGACAAAGTTAAACATGTCCAGATTCAACGTTGACTGTGATAATTGCTTTTGAGATGCAATAAGCAAAGCTCCTTCAAATGTTACATAGCTATTGTTATATAAACATTTGTGAACGGTTAAAAAAAAACATTGAATTGTTATTGTACAGAATCTCATACATCATACATTAAAAAGTGCAGTTCGCATCAGAAAATACGGCTTTTACTTTTTCGCGCACATTATGAAATGTTGTAATCTACGATTCGGCTGCGACAAAAATATCTACATACCTACATCAGTTCATTATAAATGACACAAGAAAAGCTGTTGCCAAGGCGTTTTAGCGTGTGAGTTGCGAACGCAACACGTCTGTTCATTCACACTCGTTATCTCATAGTAATTATCGGTATCGATGAATAGTTAATAGAAACGTGTTTTATAGCTACGAATCGTGTTTACCTACGCTTAGTAGTTATCACACGCATTGTGTTTAATTCATCGCTACCCAATATAAAGCAAAGCTACGAGAATTTTTCTATACTGTTTTTATACTTAGGATTTAGGATGAACCTTTTATTTCGCGTGGTCATCTTATATTGGCACTACTATCTGTATTTTATCGAAGTCGGCGCTTCGAGAGCTCAGTCCGATTTATGAACAAGAAACATATCAATTTGAGTACCCAATTGGTTTGACAGTCTACCAGAGATTACGTTATGTCTATCCACATAATAAAGAAGATAATTATTATATCTACGTCTAATTATTATATCTACGCGTGTTTTGATGGTGTTAAGTAACAGTAATAAAGATACATATACTCGTATTTGACTATTGATGTTCCTTAATGTAAAACCCTCTCACTAAGAGAAGAGACCCTGTCCAATAGAACAGAAAAAAAATCTAAATAAAAATGTGTATTATAAAATCAGTTTGCTGTTCCCTAAAACTTATTGGCAAAAGAAAAGTTTCGCGGCATTTAGCGCGGCGGTCGGCGGTTTCATTCCAAACGTGTCGACACTCGTAATTAGAGCGCATCGGTTGGAGAGGGGCGAAATGTGGCGTGTCGGCTGAACAGCCCCCTGGCACTCGCCGCGACCTCCACCGGTGGCCACACAGACCGCTACCGAGAATCTTGGCTTGCTATAACCCCGTTTTGCATTTATAGATCATACGTAAAGAATCAGACTTCTTTTTAAACGATTTTTAAACGATCATTGAAAAGTGAACGAAAAATCTCTTATTTTTTTTTATATAGTTCCAGCTTATAACGGCAATATTTATTAATTCCTGCCACAGAGCTATTTTAGTACGCTTAGATGATGAATTAGGTATTGCTTCTGTGAAACTCAATGGAGTGAACAAAAAGGATTGCTGGCTGCCGTAAGTTTAAAGTGGCCTCAATAAAAATACAGATTTCAAATTTCGTAACCCTATTGCGCTAAAAATACACTATTGCTGGCTGAATGCGGCGGTTTCTTAGTGATGTCAGTGAATTAGTTCCGCGTTGTTAGCGGGACGCAATTGAGCACGCCGGCGCCTGCGCCCGGGCACCTCCCGACCAGAAGGGTTTGTTATCCTTTAAAATGCAACAAACGTGTTTCATCGATTTCTTAACAGTACATATCTGTAATTTTAAGAACTTGTGAAACTAACGGCTTTGAAACACTTATAAGATTTAAATAATTGTAATTCTTATGAAAGATAACCCAGATTGAGGCGAAAGCAATACTTAGTTCACTTACAATTGTTATTGTTACGATAATAAATACTTTAATTTAAAGTAGATTACAAAAACGATTTACTTATTGTAATCTTGTCTGTAAAAATCTGTAACAGTCTATTTGTTTTCATTATGGATACAGATCTTACTAATGTTATTAACTTTATAAGAAATGTTATCAAAATTCCGAGAAGCAACATTGAATCGTGTAAAAATTTCGTTTTAATTTAAATCGTTTGCAATTAAGGATGTACGAGTTGTCGATGAAACAGTGTCTCGAGTCGAGTGTTTGATGAGCGCGCGTGATTAAAATAAATACTGCGGGCAGTAGTCGACAGCTGCTACTCGGGGGGATAATTGAAAACACGATTTATACACCCGCCAAATTTATCGACAACTCGATTTATAGTGCGAGCGATGCCTTACGCACTTATTAGCCCACGCATTATTTTTTCCACATTGGAAATGCTTATTGCTAAGCATATGAGTTGCATTTTACTCTATGTTGATTACATTTAAAGAAGTATCAGTAACAACGTTATATAATTAAAATATTGAAATTAACAAATCTATAGATATTAAAGTCAGAGAATTTAAAATAATTATATTCTAATTTACTGAAAACAATAAAGTGTATTTAAACCATGCATGTTCTTTAGGAATTATACAATAAACAACTTTCAAATGTGCAAATTTAGAATGCACAATAATACTGAGAAACATTTTAATTTATCGGACTGACAAATAAAAATAAAGTTTTAGAAGTTTCGTTATTCTTCTTGCAGAGTGATTCTGATCTTAATAAAATTATTATAATAGTCTGTCCATGATGTAATTATAAATTGAACAATCGCTCAAATATTTATCTTAAATCTGACTTGCTCGTTAATGAATTGAGAGATACGACAAGTTAAATAAGTTAGGACAATATTCGCGATGTTGAATTTCATGTATATGTATCTGTTTAATCTATAATTCTCATTGCTTGTATAAAAATTGTCACTTTTATCATGAACACATCAAATGCTAACTAGTTCTCACCGTTAATGTGAAATAATAGCGGAAATAGCCAATAAAGGGCGACCTAATATACTGGAAGGGATCGTTACCTAGTATTGAAGTGGAAATCATTAGTTATGAATGTCATCTATTCTAGTAACTTGAACCATTTACCGAAGACATAAATAAATTATTTTATGTAAAAACGTATAAAGATTAAACTATTCTTACAGATTAATGCAGCCCTGAATAATAAATCCGACTATAAAATTAATTCTCATTAACAGTTGAATTTACTTTAGGAACATAATAAATTGCAGTGACTAATTACTTTTCGATATCTCTATGACACTTCATGAATAGCAGAAAAGCTGCGTATGATCTTATCACAGTATAATGAACTTAGAGGCTACTAAAAAAGGAAATATTCAAACATTGTAATGAAGATGGCGTGTGAGTCTCTCATCTCTATGCTCACATCTCAAAAACAATTATGGAAAGCAATAAATTTGAATGTTTCGCGCCCGTGGCATCGAACCCGGTCCAATTAGAATGCGGCCGCGTCTGCAGTAAATCTCGCACGGCTACCACGCTACACTAATTCATACACCGCTGCCAACGAGCGGCCGTAACTGTCGACGTCGACACAAACTTTAACAACTACTCGATCATCGATAACTCTGCGTTGCAACACTACGATAAAGAGAACGATCGAGCATTTTTTCTTTGTGCACTTCGAGTGATGCGAAAGAAAGGCTTACCGATCGAGTTTTTACAATATCTACACCCAATTTATGACATCTCTAGCTGTGAAGAAACTGTTATCGCTGATCAAATAATTTAAAAAGAGATCGCGTCAATTTCTGCGATCTTATTGAAGCGATTGGGCGATTATTCTTCCTGTTGCTTAAGAGTTTCTTTTTTTGTCTCGGATGTCGTAGATATAAACTTTTGTAACGATCAGCGTAATCTTTAAAGGACCACACGCGGTGAAATAGCGTGGTTGCTTTGTAAGTTAAGTCTTTTGTCCATCAGGATAATGAATTTTTATAGATCTTAATAAAATCCGTTTGCTGCAGAAATAAAAAAACATTTTTGATATTCATTTGTCATAAATGAGTCCACGAGTCGAGCTATAACTGTACTATTATATAAATGTAACATAAACTTACAAAATGACAAATTATATCTTTAAAATGAAGACAGCTGTCGCTAATGCGAGTACCTACAGGTGTAATTAAATTTATTTGAAGTAATTCAAGTCACATCGCGGTTACGGGAATGTGACGTAATATAAATAGTATTTGTTAATATATATAATAATGTACTATTATACGAAAAAATGTCTCTCTGGTCGGCGCGGCCAAACGAAAGCGGTCCGACGGCGCGTGCGCTCGACGCCGGCACCTGCCGCTAAGACCCCAGTAATTATTCTACCACTTATTATTCGATTATAAGACTTTTTTGGTGCTTTCAATCAAATTACACCTTGGCCTTACCGCTTCCAACAAGTGAGATGTCATAAAGCTTTTTTTTACCTTGTCGTCCCCATTATTACCTCCAACCGTTCGCGGTAACGGTGTAAAACGGAAATTTATCGATTACGAATTTCGATGCGATGAATTTTAAAGTTTTCTTTGTCTGTTGGCTACATATATACTTTTAACAAACTTACAGTATTACGACATACTTTATATGGACAAAGTAATGTTAACAAAAGAATCGGATTTCAGCAATATCTGTGGGATAACGGATTAACTTAAATTATTAGATGAGCAAATATATAGAATTGCACCGGCGGGGCGAGCTGCTCCAGTGGTTGCGCGTAAAATAGAATAGCGGTGTGTTGCGACGTCTTCAGTCCGTCGCCCAGATCACCTACATGATAACGATACGACTCCATTCTAAATTTGTGCTCATGAAAACGAGCAGTTTTGCAGCGGAGCGCATCGATGGTGTGATAGCCGAGCGTAAATAAATAATTAAGGAAGAACTCCGGGGGCAGACAGGAGGGGAGCGGGGCTTTCGGATAGTTCGAGAGATAGCATCTCCCGCAACCGCGCTTTGTGTCAAACGTCAGATGCTTATCTATAAGATGTTTACAGATGTACCGGAGGGGTAACGGCCCAAACTTCTCGCGGACGCAATCGACCGCACCGCACTAATATGGTTGATATACAGCGGGTTAATTATCCGTATGTCTACAGACGTCTTTAATAGAGCCACGCGAGTTATTGGTACGCTTTACTCGACGAAGTTCTTCGAACCTATGTAACATTACTGTATTTATTCGGCTGTAGGTAAATACATGTATATCCGACGACATTCAAGGTTAAACATTATAAAGAAAATGTTTTTCGTTCAAGTCATATAATGTTACGTGAAGAATTGAAAATTTATTGTTCAGTAAATTAGTCATCGTTTTCAGTTCATACTTCGTTTTCCTCACAGTGGTAAATTAGTTATAAGTCCAAATAAATATGATTGACATTTATACCTTATCCCGTCAATTGTATGTAATTAAATGGCTACCTGGTATGTATATTTGTGGATTTTCGAAATGATTAAAATGATAATCGCAGCCGATATATTAAGATACAATCTGTGTGTATATCTGTTCGACGAAACGAGATTGCTTCTAACAGTGGGAGATCAAGTCAGATGGCGCTGATAGCGTGGCCAAGTGCCAGATATGAGCTGATCTGTGCCTCTGATCTTCGGAAGTACGTTTAAATAAATACAAGTTAAGCGAATTGACTTGCTTATTTTAGGCCTTTGAATAACTAAACTATAGGAACAAGCCCTTGAATATATTATTTTTATTATTAACTAATTCTATCTTTTGGCTGATTGGTAAAATATTTCACGGTGTTTTATTACTTTAAATTTGGCATATAACGTGTTATTCTAAGGCTATACGCTATAAAAATCCAATAATGAATGTTTTCAATTAAGTCGTAAATTTTTCTTTTCCTTCTTTTCCCTATTGAGAGTAATATATATTAAGGAATAAACGCTTTGGGGAAAAAATCGATATTCATTCGAAAATGGACGTTGAAATCGATACTTGCAACACCACATTCATACAATAGGGATAGCTATTGTTACAATAAAATGAATATTTTTAATCACCTACCAACCTAAGCGCAACAATCGTTGGTACAAGGACACTCGCTTATCGCGCCAACCATCGCTGACGTGCAGCTGCCATTTTCGTTTCTTTTTTTAAACTCCCCAATGAACGGTACATATTATAATACTTTTAGGCTAATGTTGGCACCCATGTTCCTATTCTAATTTCGACAACAATTCTTTTTTTTCTCAGTATGATTTGATACAATAACTGTCAATATAATTATTTTACAACTTGCGTTTTGTAATATAGCAGCCGACATCTAGATAAGATAACATATCTCCATAATTACCTGTAACATCAGCTATTTCTTTTTATTTTTTAATTATACAAAACCTAATAGTTTGTGAATCACACCGTACACTTTCCCAAATTTATTACAGAGACAATAAATCAGCTGAGAATCGCCCACTAAACAGAATGGGAACCTCATGAATAAAAACATGCTATTTAGCGCTACACTCGCCATGTCTTCAGGTTTACTAAAACGTTTTGAATTCAAACGCCGGCAGACAAATTGGTACCCTACGCAAATGTGGCAAGCATTGAATTCGGTTTGACCTTTATCAGACATACGACCGTTTGATTTTAGGGGCAGTTCTACGCAAACGCATTTCCGGCCGAACGCTGCCGGGAAAAAGCTATTTAAAACAAAAAAGAAAAAAATGGTAACGCGCAGCACGCCGCGCTCGGACACTTCCGGTGGGCGCCATTTTTTCTGTATTGCCAACAGATAAAATCTTTCCGGCCTACTGCGCGAACGCCCATTTTTATTCCTTTTTTATTTTAACGATCACGTTTTGGCAGAATTAGACTACACATTTAAGTTGACAACGTACACTTAATTCAATGGTTACAGATAGAGATTATAATATAAAAATAAAAATATGAAATTACAACTATGAATCAATTAGCTTTCTATTATAACTTTCTCACACTGATGTGTAAAATACTGTACCTTTTAAAATACGGTAGTCGAATTCGTACTTACTACATGATATATTGAAAGATTTACTGCATTTAAATAATTCTTTATACGTTTTATTACTTCGGATACCTTAACTTGAAATTAAACAATACGTCGTATATCTTAATAATTATCGATGCGGGCTGCGTTTTGCATAGCCACAAAATTCAACGGTCGAACTTATGTTAATGGGATTGCCGTTCGATGTGAATATTCAAATTGATGTCATTATAACATTCGGCCAAACGTACCGGTCGTTTGGCCGCCAGCCAGTTGCATGTAATGTAATGTAATGAGTTACTTGAACGCTCTTTTTCTTTTATCTCGTGTCAAAGCTCAGTTCGCTATTCATTAACATGCATATTATTATGATATTGCTTATATCTATTGAAAAATTCCAAATTTAAAAAATCATGTTTGCTTGTAATAACACAGATTCAAAAACTGTTTTTTGTTGCCGGTTCATTAATTGTATATACATGTATGATGTATCTTTCCTTCAAATTGGAATGTCTCTCAATTTAACGTGTATTGTTAAATAGGAAACAATGCCATAATGCTGTTAAATACCAAATAATGCTATTTAACAATACACATTCGTTTCAGATTTTGTCGAGACAGAGACGTCGGAAATTTCCACAAGGAACCATTCATCTATTTACGAAAAAGCGGTTGATCTTTCAGCACTTTACTAGAGCAGAAGATAAATAAAGACAAAACTATTTCTTCAGTTTAATACTTGGCCCGTATTTTTTATTCATTTTTCTGAGATCGCTACCCCGTATTAAAACCTAACGCAAAAGAAAAACACGAGAAAAAACAGTGACTGTCAGATTCCCTCGGATGTTGGCTGAACAAAACAGCACTTTAGACGAAATAAAAAAGAAGACTAGGAGAGCGTTCTCAATTCAAAAATTGAATTGATCGCCCCATTGTATTCGAAATGTATCATTTGAGCTGTTATTATGGGCGCTCTCTCTCTAGCTCAATGCAACCCGGTAATCCAATACTTTTGTATGGAAGGCACTTAACGTTACGATCTAGTTACGAAACGTCGAAAGTATCGTTAGAACTTAACTTGTTTAGTGTTTCAGAACGAGTGTATAAGAACGTATTTACAGAGCAGGCGTTCAACTATAGATCGGCGAGCGGTATTTTTTTATATTATAGATAATGTAATTTTTACTCTGCTCATGTTTCCGGCCAGTGATATAAATTGTTGTCAGGTATTTATAATATATTATCTGTAACAGTCGCTGGTGTTGCCCGAAATTGTAACGTTCAACGGTCTATAAATTTTATTAAAGAGTAAATAAACGTTAAACGATAATAGACTTTTTTTTAAATAAGTTACAATACAAATAAAAAGATAATTGAAAAACTGCTATATAATAGGCCGAACCGCAAAAAGCCGATACAAACAATCATTGGCAACTCAAAAGTTGGCTCAAAAAATCGTACACAAACCACAAAAAGCTAATCGCGTACAGCGCGGAGGAAGTGCCGAACAAACGAGCGTGATAAATTAAATAAACAAATTTATAAAAACTGACTCGAACAGACGGCAACCTTTATAAGGGTGCGTTCATAGGAAAGTCGATTATCGATGCCGTGCGCCAATCTACGAGTAACTTTGTTACGTTATAGAATCACTCAACAGACACGCAGGCCGCCTGATAATAATAATAATGAACGTTAAAAAATAAAATTCGACTTTCATACAAATTTCATTAATAACAAATTTCATGGTTTTACGCGTAGAACTGAATACTATCAAGTTCAAATATAATTCAGCTTAATTTTCGTAGTATAATTTTTTTAAATCTTTCTACTGTTCTTATACCTTTGCCAAAGTGGTAGCAAATTTTAATAAAACTTGCATTTAATTCGTTTTTTACATAGATTTTACTTTTTACATAGTTTTTTACATAGAATTTACATAGATTCAGTAATATTGTAATATTAATCGATTTTAGATAGCTCTCACACTTGTGGAGCTGTATCCGGTCTGTATAAAGTCACACCTTTAGGCTGCGCTGCGGTTAGGGCAGGTACAGACTGACGGGCCCCGAGCCCACGCACCTATAGTAATCCTATTAACTCTCCATTGTTGATGATCAAATAAATAATTTATTTTCGATTGCATTCAATTGATACCACTCATACGTCCCAAAGCGATTTTAAAATTACTCTACGGTGGCCAATGATTTTGACAAACATTTAAAGATATTTATTTCACGCAAATCACATCGGATACAACCAATAAATTAATTTCAACGATACATTAATACGTACATTATTGTCCGCAATAATGTAACACAATATTTATGATAACTATCAAAACCTGCGATAACGAGTGTACACATTTACATAATATCGTAGCTGTAACTTCATTTCATTTTAAATCATTACCGACTCTTAGTCTGGTGGTTAGAGGCTCTAAATGCGAATCCGGAGGTCGTGATTTCGATGACCACTTTTATTAGTTACGTCTGGGTGTAATAAAAATATGTGTATATAAGTATTACGAGTATCAGTTTATCAGTCATGTCCAAGATATTATTAGTCTTATTATTAGTATACACATTAGAAACATTCAATATCTGGAATTAATATAGGTATAACTTAATTTATATACAAACAACTGAAATGTAATATAATACTTTCCCAAGCAAACAAAACAAACTTTAAACCTTTGATGCTAATAAAAAGCTAAGTATCCACTTGTAAACTTGTTTATATTTATAAAAGTCATCATTTATTCCCAACCAGAAACATTCCCATATCAATCAAGTCGACAAAACAAAGTATCCAATAATATTTTTTTTATAAAAACAATAATATAAAAGAGCTAAGCGCGGACTAAAAGAACAAGATCCTTGTCGGCATGAAACAGTATGGTTCTAAAGTACCAATTTGAGTATTATGTCGGCCACAATAGTATAGGGCCTTTAAGAGGCGTGTTTTGAGTAAACACTTCACTGCATCGACTCGTATAGTGCACTTCAAACTGTTTGATACTCGTATTATTACAAATTTACGAAAATATTAATATATCCACTTTAAATTAACAAAAATAACATAACATATATTTACATACAAATCACAATAAGACCTGTGATTAAAACAGAACTTTATAAAATTCAATATTTAGGTATTATTCATCAAGCTATGGTTAATATATTCATAGTTAATTTTATTATCAGAAATTTCTTTGCGAAAATTCACTCTTACTAAAATTAATTTAATAGATGTTGGCAACATTACGGTAGAAATGTTACCAGTTAGTACATTGTAATTTATTCAATATATTATTCGTTATACAAAATAAATAATAAACCAAATTGTGGTAACAAAATTTTTTTTATCCTTCATATTTACGTTTATTCTGCGTTTAAAATTATAGAAAAGACATTAAAATACCGAGTATCAAGAAGCTTAGGCGTTCTGCAGCCGGGTGACGTATCAACGCTCGTGCGCTATTGTATGGATTGCGTTTTTTTCAAGCGAAATCGATCGATGTATCCGGAGCCGGTCATTGTATGGTATTTATTTACACATTGTTGCGAATATTCACTTCGGGGGACGGCACGGCTTTTAATAACAGTCAAATTGTGCGCCCTTAAGCTGGGATTTAAGTGTATAATAATATTCTCTGCGGCTGCAGTGACAAAGCGTTGGGACAGGTAAGCTTATCTAGCCTATCTAGGTACTTTTGTGTAGTGTTGGTTTATACGTTGGTTTTCAGTGATAGAGGGTTGATACCGTTCTGTTTGGAAGCAAATGACCTACTGTTAAATACATATTTTTTTTTCAAAACGATATCGTGTTTGGAGACGCAGCCAGCATTTATCATAATTGCAGAGCAGGAGGGAGAGAGTAGCGTGGCTGTATAAATATGTATGAAGAGGCGGATACAGCATCAACGCTACTTATTGTGCACCCGTCGTTATGCCTTCGAACTGTAAAGTGGCAGGCCTTTGTCGCTCCCTCCGAATAATTAGACCAAACAACAATGTCACAATTCTTTGGTTATTCCTTTGCGTATTCTTACACAGTAGCCTTAGGTTACCGTATAAGAATACGCGACAAGCGATATTTTTATTCAAGACAATTTCTCTGTTATTTAGTTATTAAATTACTTGTTACTAAGTCCCTTATTACTCAGGCAACTAAGCGTTTTAAAATAGTTCCGTTGGATAGCGTTTTCACTGACAGTACGAATAAAATGAGTTTTGTAACAACACACTAAAATAGTATCAACAAAAACAACATTAACTAACGCTACTTGCAACAATAAATTAGTACTTAATAGTACTAACTAATAGTCTTTTAAACGAATACTAATGCCATATAAACTGTCAATAAAAATCCTATTCATAAAGTCCATTTTTAGTTCAATGACAGCTGCCTGCTCAAACAAATCTGCTAGTTTTACATAAGAAAGAACATAATCTTTTTAGTTTAGTAAGCGATAAAGCGCTTAACGCCATCTCGTTGGCTCTACGACAAGTATCTTCAGTGTACATGTCAGCAAAAAATTTCAAGTGCCCATACCGAAGGGTCTCTTTGACTGCTAATTTCTGTCATTGTAGCGGCCCCGCTTTGTGACGTTCGTCCTTTTGCCAACGTATCGTTCTCTCGATTGCACAAGGGTTTTGTTGTTGTTGGTGTGCCCTCCGCGGGGCTGTGAGAGTCGTGAGAAGTATTACTGTACCGTCTGCAATGCACCGATGCATGGAAACTCTAAGGAGTTTTATACATTTGTGCTATATAACTCTAAGAGTTAAACCTAAGGGGCTTAGAGAGGTTTTATACAATTCTATGTAAGACTTGTTTAAGCAAATAATTGGTGGAGTAAGTTAATTGATACAAATTAGTTTATCTTAAATATCATGACGCAAACAATGTTTTAGAATGTTATATTTGATAAGAGCATTAGTGGATAAAAATGAATTATATAATTCTGATGACAGTGAAAATGAATAATACTTGTATGATTAAAGTTATTAAAGCTCGATTTCGATAAAAGATTATCGAAATCTCTGCATATTAAAGTTTTCGGAAAATCGGTCCCATAGACTGTGTTCAAGAACATGTTTTGTATTAATTACGTATTCAAATGTAGTATAATGTACATGATAGCATCAATAGACTCGTAA
>DWQT01002930.1:0-13265 GCA_018244895.1 Myscelus amystis hages | reverse complement strand
ATACGTCTGCTAGAAGCGCGGATCTATACTAATAATATAAAGCTGAAGAGTTTGTTTGATTGTTTGAACGCGCTAATTTCAGGAAATATTGGTCTGATTAGAAAAATTATCTCAGTGTTAGATAGCTCATTTATCGAGGAAGGCTATAGGCTATATTACATCACGCTTAGATGAACAGGAGAGGAGCAGCAATAACAAATATTGCGACAACCGCAAAATGATTTATATGGCAAAGCAACGTTTGCAGGGACAGCTAGTACTTTATAAATCTCCTAATACAATAATAGTACACTGAATGGCCAATTGACGTCTTACTGAGTATTCTACACTACCCAGGCCTCAAGGAAACTTTCTGGCGAAAGTGTACACTCATTATTACCGCGAAACTGTAACACCCGTTAGACTATTTACTTTACTTATTAAATAACCCTTAAACCTTTGTGTAAACATTAAGGGTAAGTTCAATATTAATCCGACGTCAATGTTAATATTACTCGCGTAACGGTAACAACGGACCGTCTTTCCGAAGGCACGAGTTATTATTGTCTCAGCAACGAATTAATCCGATGTACGAGAATTAGTTACTTGAGTATTCTTTAATTTTAATGCCCCACCAGTCTCAAAGGGCTGTCCAAAGCTAGACTTGAAATGAACCCAAACTTTTCTATGTTTTTAATATGTTCAGGGATATATTATTTTAATACATACGAGTAGCAACAAGTAGAGAACTGTACATTAAATTATTTTGCAACTTTGATAACCTAGCATGATAACCCTAACATGATAATAATATACACATGCTCTTCGAAACATTTATGCATGTAAATGTACGAGTATGTGGCATTATCTTTCTTTAGTAACTTACATTATATACGTTCAGCCAAAAAGCTGCTAACATTAAAAACTACTTTACGCCACTTCGCCTTTCATACAGAGATATCACTAAACCAGCACAGTCCTCTAAAAGGTTATACATGCATAAATATATAAACCATACCAATATAGTATGATCTTATAAATACCTGTATTAAATAAACGTAATCCTCCTCCCCATATTATTAGTGCAATTGAGTGTCATGAGTGGTCCTGTTTTTTATTCGAAAATAGGATAACTTAATTGTAATAGATTTTTAATATGATAATATTAAAATAATTAGAAAATAAAATTTATTTCGAATATTTTATGAAATATTTAAAGGTCTAGTAAACCTTTTGTAATACATAATTATTGGACTTTGCATAATTTTTCTTTCCTTCACTGCGTACAAAGGTCACAAGGTTTCACTTTCTTTTTCAAATTCACTAAATCATAGCTAATCACACAACTAGCGCACACACACACCCGACTAGCATACACATATACACAATCCGACTTGCACATACACATCACCAACACATACACACTAATGTTGTGCACGTACTAAGACCTAACGCTACTTACTTATTTAAGGCGGGAGCTGAACTTTAGGATACTGGCGGCTCGCCAATGTTTTTACCTGTAACACAAGAAAATATACGTTCAGCGAGGATGCAGAAATTGAATTTTAATTCGATTCTAACTTCCCTTGGCTTTGCGCTAATGCTGTTTTGTATTGCATTGTTCTACGTCGTTTGTATTCAGTTGAATTGACGCGGTAGCAGTTTCGTGCTGTTTAAGATCTGTAAGGCAACTTCAAAAGTGGAATAAGCTCGTTATCTTAATAGGAGGAAAATATCACCTTAGAGTTTTCAATATATATTTTGAAACGTGTGAAGCCTATCTTAACTCCTTGGCTGGTGTGACACTACCTTAACTCTTTTCCTTCTAAAACTAGATCTTGAATAGGTCGTGGTGGTCACAGTGGTACCACAACAGGATTGAAGATGAGAAGTCATTTTGAAGATTTTCAGTTTTCTATAATAAAATAATTGACAATACAAATACGCTATTCAAGAATTCTACTTCTGAAATAATCAGAACGCTCTCAACATTTTCGCAGTGAAAAAATATTACATAAGAAACAAACTCCAAAGTTTTCTAGTAAGAACTTCTTATACAAACCCAAGAGTGTAATGTAACACTGCAGTACTCGACTGAAACACAAACTTTACAATTTGGCGCGTGACAATTTCGCGAAACGTTGCCTACTGGCGCTTCCACAGACAACACGCCTAATAGACATCTCAGCTCGATTCAAAATTACATGATTTCTTGATTCAAGATAATGGAAGACGATATTAAAAGTCATTGCCGGATATTCAAATCCAACCACAAAACAGTTAAATAAGGGTCAAGTTCCTATTCAAAAATCTCGGACTCTTATAGTACTCAGACCTATAATTAGATCAACTGCTGTCAACATATTTTTTCTAAATAAATGACATACCCAACACATCCTATCTGTGAGTTTCAGAAGTTGGCACTTAACAACCTTACATGTGTATTCAATGAAAAGTTCAATTAATTGCTTATATTTTGTTCTATTATTCTTCACATTCTTTTGTATTATTAAAGAAACAGGCCATCACGGACAGGAATTTCACTGACACGAATTATGCCATTTCCGGCGCAGTACATTTCACGGTACAGCAGATAATGTTCATAGCGGTCTTCGATTTGAAACGATTGCCGTTCCCACAAGCGTTCATACATGCCCGCTTCTATTCGATACACCCGGAAAGATCAGAGGGATTGGTTAGAGCATTTCATTTTTTACTTAGAGGCGAGCTGGATGCGAAAAATATAAACAAAACAGACCTGTGCTGGAAAAGGGATTTCAAGATTTATCGTTCGATCAATGTGGCGACCCAGATAAAAATGAAACAGGAAAATGAGAATATGGAATATAGATAAGTCCATTTTAAATTCACCGGTAAAAGTATATATTTGTAAGACCACGTTAAGGAAAACGAGGTACTAGGATAGACGGCACAGGGCTAATCATAGAAATGTTGAATGGACACATATTTATTGAGAGTAACAATAAAATATAATGGCTTGTAATTGTATACTTCAATTCTTAAGCATAATCAGAAAAGCTACTTAAGTAAATGTTTTCAAACAATTATTAATTTAAGTCACGGAAGTAATTTTTTGTGACACATCTCACAATACTCATTGTAGCGGTCGGTGATTTAAAGCGTTCGCCATTTTCAAAATCGTTCACAGGCGGTCCAATTGTATTTGATCCACCCGCAGAGAATGGAGCAGTACTTTCAAAGATTCCACTATCGGTCACGAGATTTTATTTTTATCCGTCGCCGCTGTCGTCATCGGTTCCCGACGATTTATCTTGTTCTGATACACTCTTCGTGAATCTTCCACTTCTTGCGCAATAGATGTACGAGTACTAACTGCAACGCAACACAATTGAAGACATTTACCAATATATATGAGGTTTGTTACAACACCAACATATTTACTGGTATTTACGAGTTATCATTGATCGCTTATGCAGTGTCTACAGCTATTAAAATTAAAAGTATTTGTATTGATAAAAAAAAAACCTATATTATTTAATAGGAATTTACCTATTTTTGGACTATAAACATTGGATAGATTCACTCTTAGTATATAAATTACCAAACATTGTACATCTTTTCGCCATCCACTCGCAGATCCGGCGTAACTTGCTAACAATTTCTTTTATTTTTCATTGTAACAAACAATCCGCTTCACGAGAGTGGATATTGATATCCAATTCAAAGTAGGTTAGTGACCCATTTGGAACCGAAGCACATACTCGGTACGTATGGAGGCCATTAAGAATATAACATAGTATCATATACAATACACGTATTACTTAAAGACTGAGAACATCGACACACATTCGAGGTTCGAGCGTCTGCGAGAGAGTTCGATTGTTACTTGGAATTAATATTTAGTAACTAAACCTCCTTTTACTGCTAAGTGTATGTAGATATTTCCAAAGTATAATATTTATTTAGCGAAATATAAAGCTTAATAACTTATAGACAGTATTTGAGAGTTACACAAGTAAAAACCAATAGATATTTGACATATTTAACATTGTACCGCCGTTGTGAGAAACCTGGGATCAAGTAAAGAAAAAGCTAAGGAAAATTGAAATTGAAAGCATTAGTAATGAATATTTGGTAAGTGATGCTAATAATGAGTGTTACCAGCATCCACGTAAACGTACTGCTATGTTTTAGAGAAATTGACAGACTTGTTAAACTTGGTTGGTGTGGTTGCATATGCGCTAAGCCAAAATTTACCACATACATTAATGCACGCATGCACGCATGTGTGTACACAAACACACAATTGCAACACTTGAGTAGCCAATGCAGTAGAATTAATGTGTTAAATATCAAAGTATTACAACTAAGGACACAATCCCTTACATTATATTTTACTTTACGACCTTACGCGATAGATTTCATAAGAAGTTATGTTCTAAAGAGAACATTCGTCATGGATGAGACTAGCTGAATAGCACAAAGATCATTAAGTGTACTAGTTGTCTGATAGATGCGCGCACTACTCTGTCACAATTTGATTGATGGTTCCATCTAAATGGAAGCTTTCACTTACACACCCAGTTGATGTGAATCACCACGGTACACTGGGATATGTCGGTAAAGACCATTCATTTGTTTATTACAATTCAACTGCAATAATCATATCGGTTCAGCACAAAACAAATCTTCGAGATAAGCTTCAACCTCGGCTTAAGTTGACATATGCGTCATACCGATACTACCACTTATATTAGCTTTACAATAACTATTTCGGTAGTCCATTTAAACTCCAGATGTAACTGAATTTCGGATTTTATAAAAACACGCAAATACAAAACGTTTACATGTAAACCGTGAACACCAATTAGGTCGGAATACGTTCCAAAAATCACTTTTGTATGCTGAGCTTGGAAAAATACACGTAAAATTTTCACAGACAAAATAAAATCATCCACAATCTATCCAGCACAAAAGAGTTCTCTCCAAGAGTCCAACCACCGCATGGCTTACGATATCAGTGAATGAAAGCGAACTCAGATGAATTCACATTTCGATTCGAATTGCAAAGAGATGAACACAGATAAATAAACTTTACTGTTATGTTACACAGAAAAATATACACGAGACATTTTTCAACTGATGAATTTTGTTAGTTTTTTATTAAAAAGGAAATTGATTTAAGTATATTATATTTATGATGTTATCTTTGACACTCATACATATAACATTCTACTTAAACAGAAGTTAAGGTTCAAAGAATTGCATCTTTATATACAGGAACGATCACGAATATATAGCAGTGTTTTTTATTATATTTATTAATATACATCATTAATTTACAGCTATTAGATGATATGAAAGTACAGTGGAAACAAGAAAAATTGTTAATAAAATATTTACATGAATCAATTGAAATCCCTTTTTTAGTAAATTCCATTAAAACTGATTGTAGAAATATCTGTATCTGAGATGTTTTTTCATACAACCACTTCACCGAAATAGCGTATGCTTCGTTAACACACCAATACGAGCGAAGAAAATAAAACACGATTACTGTTGATTGTCTTTTGTTTTCTATTATCTTCTATTGGTGTTGTATACTCGTAGATTTGAAATACTGGTTTGTAAAATATTTTTCTAAGCACAAATCCAGCTACCGAACAATTTTATATTATGTAAACATGCACACCATCAGGGAAAATTGTAGCTGAATACGCATTTTCGAGGTATATGCAGCGTTATACCTTCTTGAATAAATATTTGTTTAAGCTTGAAAAATATCTACTTTTCACAAACAAATTCATATAAAACTAAATTGGACCTTCAATGTCATAGAAAACACGGAATTCCATAAGAAAATGGCGTTAAGCATCAACTAGAAATACTTATTCATTTAATATTTTTAACTTCGTAGGCGCCGATTCAAATATTTGTTTATGTCACTACGTGTACAAAATTAAAAGTTTATTTACCTAAATCTATTTATTGTTATAATAACAAGAGAATTGTTCAGTGAGCCATAGCTTCGCCTCAGTGCAAATTGCTTTACGGTCCACCCTATAATCCCGTTATGGGTTCAGAATTAATAGTAGTTTGAGTAAAAGTACTTTAGCAACAATAGAACGAAGTAGTTTGTATCGTTGAAATATTACTTGTTCTGAATCATGAACTGTGAACCTAACTCAATTAATTAAAGTAGACCTTTATACGCCGTGACAGGCAGCAAATTGTATGTACCTGCTAAAGTAAGAAATTGGGACGAAATTCCGTATCGCGAGTTGCGAAGAAGGGTAGACGGAAAAAATTCAGACAGAAGTTGTCCGACACACTAGTGTTGCCGATTAAAAGAAATAAAATTTTATTATAATACAATTCCTTCACTAATTAATCGAAAGGAACTTCGTTCAATCCGGGTGTCCCTTGACACCTCTCTTGTGTTTTTTATTTTATTTATGTAAGCCCATATTTATAATTTACTAGCTCGAGTAACTCGCAGCTTCGGCCATTTGGTAAACCATTACGATGATGCGCCCCTAACGCCATCTATATCGCTTGTATATTTTAAAATGTGTTTTCCCGTGAAAATGAGATACTTAAACGACAAGATAGAGAGCAATATAAGGCTTATATTGCTCTCTAGCCTTTCAATTATCTCAATACCATTAATCCCATCAATCCGTTCCTCGGTTTGGACGTAAAAGAACAAACAAATATATAAACACACCTTTACATTTATGTTAACTATAATTTCAGAAAGCGTTCTACGAAAATTTATTGATGGTATAGATTAGGGATTCTGGAAAAACCAGAAACAAAAAAGCCAATAAATTATTGGACCGTGAAGCAAAAAGTTAAAGGGGAAATGTATTATGCAAAGAACCGTGAATAGCATCGTATAGCCCAACGGTACAGGTATCAATCAACTTTTTGTAAGGGAATCGAACCCCATCCATCATCGTATGTCGATGTCATGTACAATCATTATTCGTATGGTCCGAATTTTGGTCTGGGGGTGAGTTGGTGCAAACTCAAAATATTAATGTCGTTGTTAACAAAGTTGGAAATTACAATCACGACTTGCATTTCCTATAGGATCCATATCTAATTCAACATTCCAATTTGTAAGAAACGCGATCATTTGGTATCACGCAAGACAAAGTAGACATTTATATCTAAATTAATAAAGAGACATCTGCGTCCAGCATCTTCTATTTCTCTCCACCGCGCCACATTAACGTCATTTTACTGCAAGAAACGGGACGACATACAGATGCCAGATATAAACTTTGAAATGACTCATTAAATTGTCGTTTATGCAAAAATTTCTTTTACGAAGTTACCTTCGTTGAAATGCGGTAACATTTCATGGAATTGCATTGTTAACTGCTGATCTGGGAGAGAGAGAATGCCTCATAACTTGCCAAATATGTTCTAACATAAACCAATTCTATTGCTGTCATGTTTAGTGGAAAAAATGGAGACCTTGATAATAATTTCACAATATAGCCAGTTAGTGATATACGAGTATATAGCCAATATAGCCAGTTAGTGATATACAAAAAAACAATTAACTTACTTAATGACAAAAAAACATATCACTGTTCTAGATTTAACAAATAAAAACGACTTTCACATATTTAAAATCGTTTAAAATACTATGAAATATTTTACACTATTAATTTTACACAGTTCGAGATCGTTCCAGAAAGTTCTCCTCGCAAAGTGGCACTTACAGCATGGAGTGCGCTCGGCTAATCGAATGTCTTCGGTCTGTTTTAATTCAACGTTTCATTTAGTGCACATGTCGCCATCGTAGCAGATGCAACATAAGAAATAAGTATGTTAAAAAAATACACAGTTTACGTGAATAAAAATTTTCGCACTCATAGAAACGGAACAATAATTTAAAGTTTAGCTTCGTAAATTTAAAAAAAATTAACTTTAAGTATCCCCAATAACTTAAATCCCCCTGTAAGTATGAAACGATTTATAAAAGACCATTTTAAATATTATATTTTATCCTAACCTCCCTTTATATTACAATACCCTATAAAACATCTAATTTATAACGTTTAACAATTTAAACAGCGTTCACAATATGGATTTTGAATTGGCTTTCATAAAATATTGCCGTACGGGCATATATTCATGAATAAAGTTGGACAAAAACAATGGTCTGGCGAGTTTTTGCGACAAACCTAATGTTTATATGTCGATGTAATTCACTTCGGTGTCGTTGTTTTTGTGTGCAATAAATTCTATAGCGGTTACGTGATCGTAATAGCTTTGTGACTTGCCAGCAGATTGATGAGCGTGTGCGTTCGTTCAATGCGTTCATTCGTTCCAATTCGTTCATTGGGCTGTGTTTATTAAAATTACATTTTTAATCACGATAAACCGATATGTAACGTTTATTCATATTTGATCATGTGTATGCGGGGATTTGCATTTTTGATTTTGGCATTTGGAAACACTCGATCGATACGCTCCTACAATTTTTAATACACTTGCAGCAGCAAGATATTTTTTATGCTAATGCTAACTAACCATTGAACGCTTACAAAGGCCCATTTTACCTTTATCATTAAACTATAATTACTGCTGTCAAACGATACTATGTATTTGAGCCCCTTATTTGTTAAGACAAGCACGGAAAGACTAAGATATGTTTTTTTTGTTAAATCTTAATCTCAAGAGAAAATATGAAACGTCAGTTTTCTTCAATACCTAGATACAAGATTAACGATACCTACACAGCCTTTCTACTCGAGGGATTTTGTGCCAATTTGGATGGCTAGAAACTGTTCATATAAACGTATAGAATTATAGATAAAAGCTGCACTTTTTATTTTGTAGTTAACCTTTTAGATTTTGTTGCAAACCCGTGCAGTGTAATTGAGTATCGATAGTTGAATTACGTTTAAAGAAAGTAAGGTTTTAAGGGATGAGACACACAACACATTATACATACATTGCAATTTATTATACTATACAATACAGACAACTATACATTGCAATTTATTTATTTCGTTATCAATTGTGTAGTAAAATAATTGTTGTTCCGTTTTTTTTTTCTTGTTGTAAACCCATCAATTTTAAGTGTACCATATTCAAGAGATCGTTAGTTTCGTACAAATAGATACCATTATGGCGAACACCGTTGTCTAAGATTGTTGAGATGTAGCAGACCACATTAACTTGGTAACAAAGTTAAGAGTAGGTGCACACATATATTGCCGATGCTTTTATGTATAATAACTCCGTAATACACAAATGGCTTTCTAAATGCTCCAATAATGTAGCAAACCTTGTTGGAAGACGACGAAAGGTTGAGGTATTTTAGTCAATACTTAGATGTAGGCGCTTAAAATAGCAGCACAATATTGTGTGAAGTCTTATATAAGATACTATCTATGGAAACAATATAGTAAAAATTATACACCGTAGTATCGGCGATGGGGATCGCAACCCGTCCGGTAATATTTTGAGAAGTGGTCTTCAGAGAACCGCTTCTCTAATATGAATGTGAGATAAATAAGGCAGCTTTGTGAAAGTAGAAGAAGCGAGAGAACCTTGTCGGGTCCATAGTCGGTGGAAATCCTTAATCTCTGCCTGCTCCTACATGATATAAGCGTGACTGTATAAATAGATAATACAGTAAAATAACTTCCATAATCTATACTAATAATATAAAGCTGAAGTGTTTGTTTGAACTCGCTAATCTCAGGAAATATTGATCCGATTTGAAAAAATCTTTCAGGTTTAGATAGCTCATTTATTGAGGAAAGTTATATAACATCACGCTAAGATGAATAGGAGAGGAGCAGCAATAAAAAATATTGCGACAACGGCAAAATCAAATATGGCAAAGCAACGTTTGCGGGGACAGCTAGTCTTTTATAATTGCATTACTACTTCTGTAATGGAAGTGGTTGTCCAATATAAATCCTTCACGGTATCCCTTTAAAGACGTTAAGCAAACCATAATCTCGAGACATTTCAGAGGTGGGCTTTAAGCTGAAGCGCCAGTAACTTGCCGCGTTCCACAAATAAAGTACTTTAATTATGTTTACCATAACAAATAGGTCAGACACTTGCTGACGACGGAGTCAAGAGTCTCCGAAACCGGCGTGTATGGATGAAGAGAGTGATGACAGGTTTGTAAGGACAGAGATATTTGGCACTCGGTGCGCCCTGCCTACCTCGTTAGGGACCTGGCTTGATGGTTATGTATGTATGTATGTATCATCAGAAATATACATTGCGATTATTGTAATTAAATATCGTTATATCGGCGAACATTACAAATTCCTATTAGTAAGATTTTTTTAATTTTATTCTTTAAGGAATTTAAACACTTTTCTAACCTACCAAACTGCGCGTAGAACTTCATACTGGAATTTAGCTGTTCGAAGTATATAGCATAACCATCATTTAATAAACTTTGAATTGATAGAACTCGATCAAATCAAATTATAACGTTTATAGAATAACAATAGTAACAGGAGATTCGCTATCTTGCCAAGCAAATCTAACACAAATTGGTGTGCATGAACTACTAAATATAATATTGTGACCAGCTATTGCCGACTATTAACGCAAGCGGCGACTTGTCCCTGCCTAACGAGCCACTCTATCGATTTGTTGCTTCGACGGATGTAAAGACAATGGATCGACCAATATTGTGACGGATCTCGACGTGGAGTGCTTGCAGAGCCGTGCGCCGCCCGATGGCGAAGTGCGAACAAATTCCCACGGTTCATTGCCTGTTATATGCTAGTCTATATCTGAAGTGTACTCCTCTTCGTTGATAATTACATGTAGTTTTGTACCATTATCTTACAAATGTGTTATCATCGGATTCACACATGACACCTGTGTTTATTTGCTAATTCTCTGCGGTTGCAGAATTTTCTACTTTTTATTTCCTTTATGACGTATTAGCATAATTCCCCAATTTCAATTTGATTGTTGATGTGCCACTATTTTTGAACGATCATCTGGAAGGTATTCTTAATTTGGAACTTTCCATGACACTTCCAGTCTATGACATTTCTATTTCCATGACTGCACGAAATGATCCAAGTTCCGGAGACCGCTAGCGAAACTTGTATTGGTATTGCTTCGTTCCGTTACAATCTATGTTTCTAAATGAATATGTACATTGGCCATAAGAGATATAGTTTGCTAAGATATGGCTGTGCTTTTGCAAGCCTCGACTGATAATAATATAGTGTATCTATTAATGAAATCTACCATCTATCCATGTACCATCGTTTGACTATGAGTGTTTTGTTTGTTTGTTTGTTTCTTTTTTACATCTATTAGTTGCCATAGTTACCGTAACGTGATGTATACACGCCACCACGATCACGATAGAGTATTAATACAGGCGAAGAAGATCCGCTTGTTTCAAAAAATCTGAGTCTCTTACGGTAGTCTCACCTCTTAAGGTAGTCTCACCTCAAAAGAAAGTTCAACTGAAATCGATGTCATTAAAGGACCTCTAGAACTATAGAAGAACTATCAGTCATAACTCATATCTGTATCAGTGTCAGAAGACACTTTTTTCTACTGTTTGCAAACTGTAGGTAGGAAAGAGATCCACTGACTATTTGGTTCCTTTTTATCCCGTACTATTCCCTGTTCCCAATCCTGACCTATTTATTTTTGGCGCTCCAAAGTATCTTTTTTCGCAAACATATTGACGACTCCTTTGGTGATACAGAGTTACACAGGAAACTAAAATCCAATCGACCATGAGTTTTTAGCCCTTTTATCGTTCCACTGTAGGACATCCTTTTATAACGAAAAATTAAAGATATGACACTTATTATACTGGTTGTCCATAAGAAATCATAATATATGGTCTTGCATTCTGTGAACGTATGATCAAAGATATATGTATGTACCTATTATTGGTAATATGTTTAATTATCAACACCGCTTAAAAAGATATAGTTATTAGAGATAATCTCATAGTATAATAAAATGTAAAGCGGTTCCTGCTCATAAATAAGGAAACATAGCCACAATATGAAAAACGACCTCTTAGCAGATGACCTGGAAACACTGTAATAGTAGTTTTTTGCCAACTATACAATTCCAGTTAATACTGCCAAATTTATTGCCCGACAAAACGGCTTAAAAAACACACCCTATATCGCGGTACCGGCAGTATAATAAACATTCTGTATACAAACTCTTGTACGAAAATTAATAAAAAAATCATTTCCTTCATTAGTTTTTTTTGCCGCAATATCAAATCCAAAACAAAAAGCATGGGTTATTGATCTGACATCTAATAGGAAATTATCTTTTTTCTTCTATTATCTACAATTTTTTTCCAACGTGTACTTGTCTATTAATAATAATATTATTATGACCGAATATTATTCCAACAATGAGTAATAAATCGATAGTGAAAAGGAATATAAATGTTTTATGTACCATCAAATCAATGAGGACATTCTTAAATATTATTAATAGTGAACAAACCCAAAAATAATCCTTTTCTCCGTTCCTTCGACCCACAAATGAACTAAATAACCGTGAACCGTGATACAGCAGAAAAAAAGCAAAGCCCGTACGTTTTTAGCCTAAATAATATGTACCAAAGGCCCGTATACGCTGGCCGAATGTGTCTCAAAGGGCGTCCGCCTACGTCAGACATTTATAACTTTTCTATCACCGACCATGTGACTGACTGAACGCACACGGCCAACGCTCTGCCGATGGCTATCAAAGCTATCATCCTTCGTTAGCAAGTGACTGCCGGCGAGTTGTGTTCGCTAACGAATACATTCCAGAAACATCCATTTGCTAGTCAGACAGTCGGATCGGTCGTGATGCAGCGATTTTATTTTTGACTGACTTTTTTGCCGAACGTGTGTGTTGCAATATGTATTTGCAGACAAAGAATCGTAGACCGTTAGTCGGACGTGGGCGGTTGCCCTAATCGCTGGGAGAATTGATTACGTACAACAGACTGATGATCCATCAGTATTAGCTAACATACACCAATAATCTCGAGTTGTATTTGCTTTGTATGAAACTAATGAGTCATCACGGCATTGTGTGTCTTCATTTATTAAACACAAAGACGTATTATACAAGAAAATATTACAATTAACCTTATTACCTTTCAGTATATAGAATATATGTTGTTTTTTATAATATGGAAGTAGCAGACGAGGATGCAGTCCACCTGATGGTAAGTGGCTACTGCCGCCCAAGGACATTTGCAATCGACCACAGATGCGCCGCTACCCCTGAGGACTAAGCTGGAATGCCTCGAAAAC
>DWQT01002929.1:0-13265 GCA_018244895.1 Myscelus amystis hages | reverse complement strand
CCTGGGTGGGAATCGAACCCACGACCTCCGGTTTCACAGTCAGGATCTCTAACCGCTCAACCACGAGGTCAGTCAGTGTTTTATCATTTACCATCTATCCTGAGATAATTTAAATCTGCTTAAAAATATCTACGATAGCTTTTGCCCGTGGCTTCGCGCGCGTTTAATTCGGCGTAAAACAATTCCCCTTTCCCTATACCGTGAAATTTCCTGCTATCCTTGGAATATCTAAATTCATACACTACATTTGTTTTAAATTGCCATTATGAAATTCTGAATAGACACGCGTATAGAAGCTATAGAAGCTAGTATAGCCTATATCCTTCTTCGATAAATGAGCTATCTAATACTGAAAGACTTTTTCAAATCGGACCAATATTTCCTGAGATTTGCACGTTCAAACAATTAAACAAACTCTTCAGCTTTATATATTAGTGTAGATATCCCTAAAAGCCCACAACAACTGCTTACAATATTAGTAAAAAGCCAATACAAAGTTTGCGGTTAACCTTTTTGTGTTCCCATTATTGTCTGTTCCAGCCCTGTCCAATAATGTTAAACAGAATCCACTTAGAGCTCGATAGTGGAAAACAGAAACGCAATAAAAATACTTAAACCGATCTGAGAACTCTCGAGCTCCGCTTTGAAGTTAGCTCGAAAGGTTAGAATTAAAGAGTCTGCGAAAAATATTTTATGCGGCCTTGTTTGTGAAACTTTAAAAGCTCGGTTTTCAAATCTAATACAGACTGTGTCGAACTTTGAACACATGAGTACGTACGGGGCGAAAGTTCAAAGTTCTGAAGTAAGATAGGGAAGTTACCGAAGTAATATTTATTATCATATCATACGCGAAACGTGTGAGTAGCTAAATTGGGAGATGGAGTGTGAGTGAATTGAAAAGAAGATAAAGTGTGTGGCCCTTTACACTGAGGTCTGGGTTCGACTCGCATTAGACGTCCATTCTAGATATTTAACAGATCTTTGCACGAAACTGATGTTAACATGACGTTGGATAATAATTACTCGTAATCAGCTGTTCAAACTGACAGTGGAAAGCACGGCTTATTTATATGTATGTTAATTAATTGCACATAAATGTACATGACCGAAAATTCTTCAATTTACTGGGTGTGCATGTGAAATTATTATACATAAGAACTTAAAAATGTCTGTATATCAATATGTATATGCATAGCTTAGCCTCTGCCTATTATGGGGTTCAGTGGTATTGACCCAAGATGAATGTTATTATTATCACAAACAGAAAACCACAGACCATACGCTGATTATGATAATATAATCAGTGAATGTATTACAGAGTGAACATGACCCGACATAAAACTCTCTTCACTTTGTTGTACAAAGGCTTATGAGAAGCGAAAACTTTAGAAATTGGGAATATTTGGTGGTATGGAAGGTTAATAGGGTGCGCTGAGTGGGAGCTAAGTACTCGTAGGTACCCAAACAATTTCACTTGTAACAATTTCACTCATGTTCACAAGAGTATATTTCCCGGTACGTCCATAATTGAAGTTAGTATAACTTTTAAAGCACAAGACGTTTCTCACGTACTCCGCAGATTGCGTCGCTTGTAACGATCACGGGGTAAAGTGTCGTAAATTGTAAATTGTAAAAACAGAGCTAACGCGCGGCGGCGACACAATCGTCGGCTGGCGCGGAATACATTAAACGATAAACGCGCTGAAATGACAGCCTCGTTACTCACCAACTCGCTCGTATTTTATACTCAAAAACTTTTTCTAAGTATTGTATCAAAGTAGGACTTACACAATGAAATGTTTCTACCCCATAAGAGTAATTGACTCCATTCGTTATAACGATCTTAAGTTTACATGTTAAATAATATGTTATATTTCTATACGTACCATATGCTTTCCATGTTATTATTTTTATTTATTGAAGTTCAACCCCATGTTTAGCTTTGGTACTCCTCGGCCCAATAGTTGTCTACTTGAGGTTATTAGTTAACGATAACACTGTTTGCGTTCGCTCTAGAACAAAGAATGCACGTGCAGACGTTTTCAGTAATAATTTTCCGGAGCCTATATCATTACACGTGAAATACAGTAGGTAAGGGAGTGGGGGCGGAGCATAAACAACAATCATGAAGGGAGCTCGCATCACGCTTCAAAGTAAATTGAATCGAGGTGCCAATAAGAGGAAGTCCCTCATTTCCTTGCATTTGTTGTCTCGCTTTGGGCATTAAATTTTCTTCTACGTCCCAACTCGCCGTATCCGGGTGGGACGTCCGGCGCTACATTTGGCTGTAGTGAACTAAGCTTGTTCCCTCGTGTCGATCTGTGGACCTTCGAGATACCCAATTGGAGAGTAATTTCCAACGACGTAGACAAACTTTATGATGACATTTCAGTATCTTTTCGAGATGAACATTTAAGAAATAGAGTTATAAAGTTTGTAATATTTTCTAAGGTGTGTAATGTCTGCCAAACCACGCTAAGCCAACGTGGTACACTGTGGCGTAAAACATTCTCACTATGATAGGCGTTCTGAATCCACCAACAAAACTTTAAAAGGGTTGATTAATAATACAAATATTATGTCCGGTGTACAAATCGAACGCTTACAACTTAACAATCAGTCAAGTATATTACCCCTGAATTAGCACACCAGTTAATTATCATTCGTTCTTAAGTACCTTCGTGTCACTACCAAATTAGCTTATTATTATTACAGTACTTTATGAATATTATTTTAGTAACTTATGAATACAGTATATGTCATTAAACTACATAACAATGAATGTAAAGTGAATCTAAAATGCAATAAAACAACAAAAGAGGAGTAAGCTCGGCTGTCTACACTTATTAGCTTTAGAATCACTTTGTTCCGAGTCCGTATTGTGAGAACAAGCCGAACTATTTCACAGTGCCGATAACGTTTAAAAGGTTTATAACGTCCTTAAATAAAGCTAATAGCTCTCTCGAAGTTTTTCTTTGTACCCTTAGAGCCATTACACAGTGTTACGATACGATTTATACCCCGTTTATAAACTCGACGCCGCGGTGAGGATTTTGCCTTACCACGCTTCTGGGTCAACTAAACTTGTTGAGGATCGATTTACAGTTGACTGTTGAAACCTTGAACTATTTCAAGCCGCAGAAGTTAAGAAAACGAATACTCTTGAAACCCGAAAACTGGGGCATTAAGTTTTTAACTATTGGCATTCTATTCTGATTATCTCTTCTCTTTGTACGATAGAGACTAATAAATGCGAAATAAACTGAATATTTTTTTGTTTATTCATTATTTAATTTTTAATCTAAACAATTCATTTAATTGCCATAAAAGTTAAAAATTAAGTAGATTTTTCAAGTGACCAACTAAAGTTGCTAAAAATGTATATTCTGTTTTATTGATAATGTGATCTTTGTGATTAGAGTTTAGATAAATAAGCAGTTGAAATTACGTGAGATTGGTTAACAATGGTGATAACATGCCCATTCTGTCGACAACTTCGAGAGATGTAAGCGAGTTTCGTAAGATCCGAGGGTTTGTAGGCTCTTATCAAAGTTTGCCCGAGGATTGGTTGTATTGTGTAATTATCTCTATATTTTCTTATATATCGGCAAACCGAATTGATTTATACGAAATAGGAACATAATTATATAATTCTGCGATATGCATTAACACATGTAAATAAACTATCAATATTATCATCAACATCGACTTTCTGATCGTTACACTAATGAACACTCGGAATCATTTTAAATAGTGTTTGCGTGGTGGCCGAAATTCGACCGAATGATTATGACAACTTCTCTCCGCCTGTATTATTGTTGTTTATATTTAAAAAAACAAAAACAAATAAATGTGAAAAAATTTACGAACAAGTGTTTAAAGAGCACGAGTGCGAATTCTAAATTTCATTTCGGTTTTTAGTTGGAAAAAATATGAACGTATTTTGTGAAATATAATAACATTTTTGCAGCATTCGAATCACGCACATGTGATACGTCATGAGTCATGACAAAAAATGCTCCCATATACGAGGAACACGTGCAAACTTCTTTTCAAAACAAGAAAGGAAGTGTTCAGAATAATCAGATGCTAGACAGGGTTTTCAGGGATTCTATGGATTGATATTAAGCACCTAACCATAGCAAAAATTAAGACATGAAGGCAATAATGAATGACCTGAATTTCGCATAAACTTATAATTATTATAATCCGGCATGTTACACGATCACAAGTCGATAATAATTCTTAACGCTATTCCTGAAAAAACCTTAAATCGCTTGAAACATTTATCAAAACCAAATTTTTGCAAACGCAAATTAGTTACTTGCCAAATCACGTATTTACATTCTAATTTGTGGCGCGAACATCAATCCACGTCAAACTACATGGGCCAACGTCAAAAGTTGGAAGGTTGTACAAAATCGCGTAATGAAATCGTACGGAAACTCAGTCGTCACTTTTTATTCAAACTCACGACGAAAATTGGTGTCCGCTAAAAGCCTTTGTCAGTATTGCCGAGAGTTTTTATGCCGAGAGTTTTTCAGTACGTGTCCTTGTAATATTTGAAGACTTAATGTTTTAGCACTAGTACCTTTATTATAGTTGTTGGTTCAGTTATGTATTTTAAGTATCGGAGAGAATTGTTCAAATTTGAGATGAACAAGTTAGACCATAAATGTTGTGATTAATTATAATTTTTTGATTATATTTAAAACACCGTGGCAGCTGGCTGTTTCAGCACCACAACGACAAAATTGCTTATTAATAAACGTTGCGGATTTCAGATATATACTGATTATATAAAAACTTTCTACGTTTCGAATAAAAGCTTAATATTACTGAGCCTGAAATATTTCTGCCACATCTGGTTTACAATAATCAAACATAAACAGAGATAAAGCAAATCCAAATACTTCATTGCAAAATGTAATATTTAAGCTAAACCTAAAACCATTGCTTATAACAATGGAAGAGGCAATAGTCGTTATTAGCAATAGAGTGATGCAATAACGACGAGGTAACCGTCGATCTTAAACTTAAAGTTAGGTAATTTTAACAATAATAACAATATCATAGGACATGTTTACAATGTTCCCAAACTACGCACAGATAGTACTACCAGGATAATAAGATACCTTATAAACTACATCAATAGTATATTTCTGAATATCTACTGAACATACAGATAATGTCACACCGAGTCACAGAACAAACAGTTGTGCTCATCACTCAAATATTTGTGTTGCGTAGAATTCGATCCGCAATTCCCTAATCAGCAGTAAGGTTCATTAAACAATACACGAATAGAGCAGCAGATTTAATGTTGCATATGTCTGTATCCTGATCGCCTATTTTTTACCATCGCATTGACAGTTTTTTCAATAAAGGACACTCTTAACTATAACGTTAACAACTATTCAATTTGGATCGCCGGTTTTCTTTATTTTCACAAATGATAATTATACCTAACTATAATTATTCCTCCTGACGAGTAGCAATGAATTCGAAAATAGATAGTCGGTAGATAACATATTACTTCAGTAAACCAATCCAGAATATAATATGGTAGTTTTAAATCTACGGCAGCTCCGTTACTTTGATTTGTCAATAACAATAAAAGCATTTCGCTCGCTACTTGAACGTTTTACGTCGGGCAATTCCAATACATTATTAGATCTATCTCTGTTCCACTACCGTTCACTTATACCGCAAATAAACCGGTATTACATAATTCAACGTGATACATTTGTTGGTGTAGCGGGCTTATGTTATGAATAATGTTATTTACGCTCTACGTATCTTACGGTGTTTCATCATCATATATATATTTATTAGGTCGTGATCGCGTCGTAACTTTTTATGACGACTAAATCCTTACAAATTCATCTTATATTCGTTTACTGCTTGTTATTATGTTGATGTGCCAAACGATCATGAGTCAAAGGCAGGAACATAATAATATTGAATCAGTCTACCTAAATTAACAAAACTGTAATACTTATCCCGCATTGAATATTTAACGTTATTAAAAAAGCGGTCAAATTTATATAAACTACGTACATATATTATGTTACCCTTAAAACACACTATCGACATACAGTTTTGTATAAGAAAATTATAGTATTTGAATTTTACCTGTTACATTAAAGCCAGTAACTGTTAAATTGGTTTTAATTGTCACTAACAGTGAAAGTGGGATGGTACGAGAAAAGACCAAAACTGGAAAGGACGTTGACACCAGTAACAATATCCTAGATTTATTTATTGTTTCCCAGACAAATTCCAATAAATATCTTCGAAAGAGTTGTATCTGTCAATATCAATTTGCTGTTTGTCATTTGATTAAGTACTATAGTTTCATTGTTGATTCAAAATACATATCGAGGGGTGAGAGGCTATTTGCTTTAAGCGACATTTTGGCAACTTTACAGGAGAGCCATTCAAAGTTGAAAATTTACGAAACAAAACCATAACAAAAAGAGTACTTAAGCTATTTGAATGAAATAAACTTGTTGAAATTCATTTAAAATGATCAAGTTATTGATCTGTCAGTTCAGTTAACTGAATGAATGAAATGAATTACTGTTACTTTATGTAAGTGCAACTCATTCTTTGTCTCAATACTGGAGTGTCATATCTCAACCGCTGTGGGATATTAAAAGAATAGTCAGCCACAGGAACTGCGATTGGGAATTAATATTTACATATTACATTTATCACTTGTCTTATATCAGTTTCAGAGCGATATACCGTTCGAGTATATATTATAGCCTCAATGTTCTCCAACTTATTTCATTATAGTCAGGATTTCAGTTCACTGAGCCATTATTACTCGTTACATTTATTACAGACTTAAAATCCGTTGCATAATATGAAAGCCGCTTTGTTCTAATCCCTAGGTTCCGGCTAGGCGATACGTTTTCATTTTAATGCGTACCTGGTACTGTACCCACAAATTATATCGCATGCAGGACGTCCCGATTTCAACAAACATAATTATACGAGTATATTCGATTGTGCTGTTACTTAGGTAAGTTGACAACGGTTATTTCTGTAGGAAATGAACGTAAAACAAATTTATATAGCTGGAAATACTTAATAACTACAATAATGGGGAAAATTGCATTGATACCCATATACGCCCTAAGCCACATGGACGGACATGAGCCAAGATAAAGTAGGTAGATACTTACTCACTAAACTATGACCTAACTAGATATCCTACATAAACAAAACATTTGTCATAAACACTCACTAGTGATAATGAATCACCTCGTAGTGTCCCACGGCAGCTGCTAGTAAATCTTGTTGCAATGTTTTATTTTTAATTCTATCAATATTCCCTTTTTGTGTCCTGAAAAAAACACATTTACATGGTCACCAAAGATACCTAGCTAATAGGAGTGAACTCCATTAGCCGACGACGTAGTTCTGTTGAAACCGCAGCCTTTCCTTGCGTTCAGGTAAAAGCGTGGTCAGAGGAGATAATTCAATTTTAATACCCGCCTGGAACCGATAGAACTATGAAATGTTCTGTGGGTTTCATTCCATTTAGTTTAAGAAAACTAAAATCAATTTAAATATTGTCCCAAGTTATGTAAATGAAAGAATATTTGTACTTACACCATAATAATTTTTACAGAAGTAATTCAAGTAAAATTTAATGTACTCATGAAACACCTAATAAAGTAAGCAACATATTTAAAATAAATTTAAAAAAACACAAGATAGGTGTCAAAGAACACCCGTATGGAACGAAGTTCCTTTCGATTGTTCAGTGAAGGAATTGTAATAAAATATTATTTCTCTCAATTGGCAACACTTGTGTGTGGGACAACTTCCGTCTGATTTTTTTCCGTCTAGCCTCCTTCGCAACGCGCGATAAGGAACTTCGTTCCAAATATAATGCTCCGTAAAAATACACTTAACTAATCTTGATCGACAACCGAAGATATTGCTGAAGCCCGTTTCTAAAAAAACCTACAAGTCGTATTATACATGAAACCTTTTTTTAACAATAAACATGTCGGGAGCGATTTTAGTTTTTCAAAGTTATTGTTATGTTGTTGTGCGACGACAATACCGCACGAGGTTTTCTTTGTAAGTATTACATATGCGCAAAGAAGAAAAATAAAAAAGTGATAAAGCCATTCTTGTGTGATACGACGTTATTCTTTGTGAGGAAGATTTGTCGTTGTAGCTACTTTGTTTGTCAACTTTACGTTGATAAGTACAATGGACCTTTTTGGAATAATAACACCAAATGATTTCCAACGTTATGACAGGCAACTAAAAAGTTGGTACTCAAAATTATTTACTGAATGTAACACCTTCTGAAGCTAATCATAATGATCCATCTGGGGCACTGTATTATATGTTTATTGCACAATGGAAAGTACTTTTCATACTACCTGTTACATTTGTTTTTAAATACTCTAGCATTGTTACAAGTACGAAGATACTGCTACGGAGCATAAAATTTGAGGAGATACGTATAAATATACAATTATTTGTAATGGTATTGAAATAATCAGAAAATAAAAACGGTATCGAAAGCCATTTTTTATTATTGTTGTTCTTTAAATACATCACTAGTGTAGTCAAGTTTGCGTACTAAAGCGGCCAATCGTGTCCACGCCATTGTAGCAAAAAGATACAGCCCATGAACCTTGCCAACTAATTGCGCTTAGCCAAGTGCTTTGTAAGCCGTTGAAAGTCGATCAATCGCATACAGCGAATGCAGCGAAACCAATCGACGTAGAACAACATACTGGCTTTTGCGCTCGACTGTAATCAAAGGATTTTACCACTCATTTGTAAGTCAATGTAAAATTATGTTAAAAAGTAACGGAATGCTTAGTAGATACAAGTTGAGAAGCTCTATGCTTTGCATTTATTTAACAACCCAATTTTTATCATTCGCTACCTATCGATAGTCGGATAGTTCCCAGCATTTCAACTGACGGGTTCGGTTAAAATATTAGGATAAAAATTTTCATATAATATTTTCAAAATAGAAAAACCTAAGACGTTACAACCAAGTATACTAATCGTTTTCTGTTAAACTGGGAAATTATTTATTACATACTCGTATAATGATATTGCTTGAGTAATGGAGATTAGTTTGGTTAAATATTGTACCTACTAATAAAAATTAAAGCAAACCATACAATTTTGTAAATAAAAAATCCTACAATAGCATTTTGTTAATAAACGACCCGGCCATTTTGTATATCTACCCGTAAATAAAACGGGTACCTAATTTAATCATCCATAAAGTAATTCCACTTCCACGAGAAGATGAAATAAGCTATTATTTTATCGTTATTTGAACGCAAAGTAAACTTATTCACAGTTGGGTCAAAAACATTGAATTTCGCTTAGTCTAAATCAAATGGAAAATCAAGGCGAATAAAGTTTCATGAATAAAAAACAATTATCTAGAATTGCAGGTGTCCCGCTGTCTGGTATATATAGAACCCCCTACTACCGAACAGATCATAACATAAGGTTCTGTACAAAATTATTAAAGTACAAATGCTATACGACATAGGAACAATATACATAAATATTGATATATTATGTTAAATGCAAAGTGTGTGCTCAGAAGCTTCATCGTGCCATTTTTGGTATTTCCCAAAGTAAAAAGCAGTTAAGCAGTAGTGCTGATTTTGTTTCAGCTGTCCAGGTATGAAATTTAGACGTACGCAAAGTCAGGGTGCTACAAATCAGTCTCTCAGCTACGTATCAAAACATTTATGATCAAAATTTCGTTCTATTTCAAAACAATTATAGGTGGACACAAATAGCCAACAATGCCGTTACATTTATTACTTTATAAAAACAAATTCAGTAGTCTATAGCACTGATTGGTGTCCGGTATAGTTTTTATAGTAGGGGTCTAAGCCACGACCTCGTTACATTACCAAAGACAATTTTCTCCGTGCACCGCCCTCCACAAATGTGATTACCGCTTACAGCTCTAGACAGAACTTTTGTAATTGTGTTTTCACGAACTTTTCGGTTATGTAAATCTCAATTTAAAATATCATTGCCGAGCTTCCAAACGTTGGTAGTCTTTTAACGAATAATTACGAACGTAGTATTTATTCAAACATACATATTTATTTTCGAATTAGAGGATGGTAAATTCTTAATAGCGTTCATTTGTGAGTATATTACTGTAATAAAATTTGTATTACTTATAAATTATTATCATTATGTTTTTTTATAATATGAAACTTTAGCAGTAATTAATTGCATTTTATTTCATTTAACAATGAATGATAATAATTAAAAATATGTTTAATGTGCTTCATTAATTTTCACTGTTTACTTTCTTCGGACGTACCATTAAGGTTTTAATTTATTTCACTTTGGGAATTCAGAATTATTGTATTTGTATTTCATTAATACCCGGCCCCTAATTGTGGGAGATATAAATACTTAATTTTTTTTATAATTTTTAAAATGAAAGCTCATTTAAAACATCACATCGTTAAACTACTAATTAGCCCAATCACAAAGTAAGCATGCATTTCGAAATCACACCAATAAGTATGCACGTAACATTAGCTTATTAGTTTGCTTAGCTTGGCTGACGGCTATCTCTATATTATATATCGCACCAAGGCATAAGTATCTCCCACTTGTTCAACTTGCGAGTTGGCAATTCATTTAAACTAATCTCCCATATCATCTATCTAGAATAATAAGACTATAGAATCCAAATGGCCCAGCCTATGGATGGCAATATAATCAATAGACAATAGCAATCACACTGAAATTGCCTCCACTGGGCGAAAAAATGTTTCTTTGAGGGCTTTTTACAAAAATTCTATTATCCCTTCGGACGACACTCAGCCAACGATTCAATCCAATTGAACGTGCGTTCTACCATAGGACCCTCTCAACTGTGGGCTATCATATAGATAGAAGTTGAGAATCCCAACTAAACGTAAGAATAACATTATACGAGTATGTATTACACTCAAACCACGCTGGAACAATTTCATAGGCTGAGTTTCTTAACTCACGTTAGGGAGTGCTGAAACTTAGTGTGCTCAAAGAATGCTCGAGTGCTGAATGCTATTGGAATTTTCTATAAGAATTAACAGTTTTTACTATTTTATACCAATATAATGAATAGAATAATACGAATAGCGACGATGAGTAATAATTTACGCTGTACAATCTATAATAACTATTCTACAATAACTATATATTCCTATGAAACGTTCAATGTTCGCAACATTGTGATTGGATGGACGGACCTTCACGAAAATGAGATTCCTGTAGATTGCTGAAGAAAAGATTTTCACTTTTCCAGGGCTATCCAAGAATTTAGCCTTATTATCTTTGTTTGTGTAAAGGTCTATATAACGAACATATTTTGGTGCACCCTTCTTCTTTCGATCAGTATGGGGCTCCGAGTTCGAGACAAGAATTTTAAGGTTTTCTTCAGGCGTAAAGAAATGTTTTATAAGTTTTTTTTCTCAATACGACCCGAAATGGGGATACTGATGTAACACGTGTAACAAAAACACCGTTATAAAAGTTTTATAAGTGTAGAAATAGGGTTGGCGTTATGTTATATTGGCCACTGATATAAACCAACAACATCATACGAGATTTTATTATATGTTATTTTATACAGCCCTGTTCATTCATCCATTGCTGGACACAACTCGTCTCTCACAGTAAGACTTTTTAGGCCATAGTAAACCTGGCTAATAGCGCTCGTTTCAAACTTCACATATCGTAAAAAACAATAATGAAAACTATTTGGCGTGGAAGCATTTCCGCGCGATATTTTACTTCACCCATATAACATAACATTCAGTTTTCCTTTACATATCAATTTATTACAATCTGCCAAACTGCGGTGCGGTTTGTCGACAGATTGATAACACACGTAATAGCGTAAGGTCAGAGGTACTCCTTATTATATTTTTAACATTCGGAAAGCCCTGTTTTAACAACGCCTGAATTGTCCGTGGTAAAATTCTTACCACTGTTATCCTATTAGTACTGGGTATTACTGAGTTAAGTCTAAGTATGCGGTCCTACCCTGAATTAGAACCACTGCAACAGTAATATAAACTTATATATTGATCTCATACGGCTTCTATATTTTCCTACATTCTGTCTATATGACGTGGCAAGACTGTACTTACACAAAAGGCAGACAAAAGTGCACACAAGAGCCGTCGTCATCAAAAGAGGTGTTCCTGTCGTATCCTTTGCAGAGAACACGTTCTACCACTTACAGTGCCCCACACATGTTCCTCTTGACTCCTAAAGAGTGTGATACTTTCTCGAAAGGGTCCAGAAAGTTCTATTCGAAATACGTTTGTCTAACTACAACTTTACGTACACATATCTATATGATCATCATTAACCACTGATTACCTACTGATACATTTTAATAGTGACAGCCAATAACTTATATTTCAGCCTACCACTTACACCTTCACAAAGTGATGGCCGTTTTAAAAGTGAAATACCCTGCTATAATGGTGAAGAAAACAAAATCTGCACTCCTTAAAATTCCCTTCAGTGTTCACCTGCACTTGGGCAGAATATGAATGTCCAAGAGTACTGCAACAATGTTGATCACTATGATAAGCATGCCATATATTCGTTGGAACAACTATTTTAGATCATATCCGCAATTCAGTTACTTAGATAAATATATAATATTTAGTATTGTATAAAAATATCAACATCATACCAAACCGACAGCTCAAATTCATAACGCTTATAAAGTCTATTGAAGTTCTGAATACATTGAGGGAAAATTCCACCTCAATGTAAGTAGGGATAATGGGCGGGCACTCTTTCAAATCGATGTTACGTATCTTCGCCGTTATGCACACCATTTACCCCGTGGAGTAATGTTTTTCTATGCGCTTACGATATTTTCAAATTTATGATCCCATAAAACTCTCTAGGCCCGCTCTCTTTTCATTGACTCGGGAAGGTTTCTACTGGAAATAAAAATATTAACATTCTGTAACACCCAGTTGTAATAAAGGTACTTCAGCTTTATTTATATTATATAAAATCATGTGTAATATATATTTACTATTCTTCTACCAATACACTTTTAGGTGATCTACATAATATTATAGTTTTAAAACTTTAACACATCAAGTTAAGCATTACGTTTTGCTGTTATCGTCTTTGACGGCGGGCATCGAAGTATCAGCTTAATACATTTGACTTGTACGGGCGCTTGACAAAATTTGTCATTTTTTACCGAC
>DWQT01002928.1:0-13266 GCA_018244895.1 Myscelus amystis hages | reverse complement strand
ACACTGCTGTTATAAGGCAGAAATAGGTGTGACGGTGGTGCCGCCGGAGTCGAACCACAGAGGGTTCTACCACCAATTTACCACCAATACGCTTTTAAAGCTGCAAATTTTGACATTTTTATTTGAAAGTATAAACATGTCCAGCTTCTTGATTTACTTAATTACGCAAACCACAGCGCTGGAGGTTTTGGGTTCGATTTCCAGCTGAATTAAAATATTTATTTGATTATTTCACATACATAATATGTCTTATGGATGTGTGTAATTAATTATTTTGAATTTAATCAGATGCCTCATTATCGTGGTACAAATTTATGATCCGATGGCCATATGTAAGTTGTCTTAAGGCATTAATTAATGAATATATCACTTTCGATTTTTCCTCTGATGCTGCAAATAGCTCCACTTCCGGCGTAAACTAGGCCATATATTTATCTATACATATAAACAAAATTCAAGTGTTTGTACGTGATTAACAAATAACTGTGTTTTCTTATATGCTTATAGCCATTTACACTATACTGTAAAACGAGCAACATTTTATAAATTTCATATCTGTCTGACTGTCTTTCTATTTGTTCTAGCTAATCTCTGGAACCGCTGAACCAATTTTACTGGATTTTTAATGGAAGTTAAAGAAGGTTATAGGGCAGGATACAGGCTGCTTTCTATCCCGAAATTCCCACGGGACCAGGATTTACGTGGTTAACACCGCGGGGCATTGAGGGCGTTCTTGGATCAATATAATTAAATATTAATTATCCCATTATCTAATAACATAAAACGTGAAATTCGTTTCAATATAGCTTAAGCATAGCGAGCCAGGTACTCGTAAGCTCGCCGAAGCGATGTGCCGGGCGTATATCATTCGGTTTTATGAATTGTAAATTCCACGTTATATAGTCTTTAGCCGGCCATATTTCATGTTGTATTAATGCTCGCAGCGGTAGGGTTGAACAGGCTGTCGGGGAACGGGAAGGTAATAATATTTAGATTGCCGCACACCCGGACCTTGTTAATAAAGCCAATTCTACGGTAACCAGATTGATGGTATATGAAATGTAGGTCAAAATATTTCGGTGTTTTTTGTCTTGGCATTCAGTAGACCATCTATATAATATGCTCCGTTCGGGGAAGTATCCATTGCTTCATTAATTTCTAGCGTAAAGAATAATTCTTAAAACAGTTTTCGTTTCATAGAGGTCCACATGATACCATAGATGCGAATATCTCAATACTAAACATTAGCAAACAATTCTAAGATCTGCCATAAATGCACTGTCCTACTAACATGCATATACTTACTAAGTTAACGTTACTATCAGTCTTATACTATGATTTGTTAACTCTTATAACTAACTAGATCATTTTTTTGAAATAAACTCAAAAATACAGGTCTTTTAGAAGTTGGTTGTCGATGTCCATGGACAGCAGCGAACACCTGCAACTTCTGCGAGCCAATTTGCTATTCATTACAAATAAATAGCCTGCTTTAGAACATAAGATGTGTTTACGTTGCGTAACTTAATTTGTCGAACATAGTTTATCTCACCAGCAAGAGATTAATTAAAATTAATTTTGCACACAAATAAAAAATATTAAAAATTGGCTCTCTATTAATTAGTTGCGTGTGTCTGTATATTTACTTGCACACGCGATCAAAAGAGCACGGCCTATGCCCACTCTTTGAATCCGTTGCCGATATAAAAAGTAATTATGGGCATAAAAGTTTTATCTTTCAAAAAGATATGGTAAATATTTTAATTATACGCAATTAATATCATACTAAAAGAGCTAACGATCTCTCCTAATGACGCACTCGTATCCTGGCCGAAGCAGGTAATATGACGGCTCTAATTATGGTTATAAATTGCATACAATCTAGATTCTAGACGTTAATTGCATGGCCTTAAATTAACTGGGAATATAATATTTCAAGAAGCGTAAATACGAAAGGCGTAAATACATTAAACGGAATAAACAACATTATTTATTTTGTTAAAAATAAGATGCAGCGCCGAAAAGAAAAACAAAAAAGAGACAGTATCATTTAAATAATATATAAGAAATGAGAAGAAATCTTTCTATTAAAAATGACACGCACATTTACGATTATATAAAATTACCAAATTATTATATAAAAAAAAGAATAACCATAAAGTTAAGGAGACGAAGAAAGTGTAGGTACCATAGCTAAATTCATAGTGTCTGCCTACCCCCATAGAACCTAGACGTGATAATTTATGCGAATAGAGATCATTATAGAGCCGCGTAAGTCAATACCTGAATCATTTCAATATAGTTTTAGCTAATATACATATATTTATGTACATATTGTAACAGTATTAAGATATTTAACATTTGAATCTATTTTGTTTCTTAACGATATTGAAAATACAACATGTTAAACAGAAGTAATTTATCAGTTTGTAAAATAAGTTTTCCAACCGGTGTCCCGCGTTCAGTGGTCAACCCCTACAAACAAACAGATTTTACCGCTTTATTAATATTTTTTTTACAAAAGTATTCCTTTAATTTAAAATAATAAAATTACAAAATTTTCTGTCGCAAAAGCCTATAAATTAATGAGTACTTGTGTGCGTGCCAGCTGTAAGAAGTAATTTTTGCTATTGTAATTGTTGTGGCAGTTGCTACTCATGCAACTGCCGTATTTAGCTCAATATTTAATTAATCAAATGCGCTCAGTTAATCTCATTAACAACGCAACAAAAATAACACGTAACAAGGGTACATTCTTATCGACGAGATAAAAAACACCGATATCAATCTCCAAACCTCATGAGAAACGGTTCAAAATTTATACGTAAATGTTTATCCGGATCTGTGAGAAGTAATTAAGGTTTCCGTGAACCATCCGTCAACGTCGGCGGATGATAAATCTGCTGTCCTCACGAAATTTTAATATTTTAATTAATTAACGGAAACATTCGAAACGTATTTAATGGCGTTATAAAATTGACTGACAACTGTCCGTCTGTGTAAATTAGTTTGATAGCTTTGTTTATGAGTGTACCAAATAGCCTACACGTTTTAAATCTTCGTTTTACGATGTGGTAGCCCACTCCCGCGAGAACGAATCATCACTGCTACCTACGAGTATACTCGTAGTTGTCTACATGCACTCCAAATACGAATAAACAAAAGGCTATGAACGTTTATTGAAGACAAGCTTTGGTACATAAAAGCTTTTACAGAAATATTTAGAGCAAAAATCCATTTAATGAGGTGTCTCCCATAAATCTTTATTTATTAATAGATTAATCTTTATTTATAATAAATTACGAATCGCACAGAAAAACAACTTTTTTTTAAATCTTCATATGTTCATAGCAGTCCATAATCATTTTACATCTATTAGTAATAGAACTAATAAACATCTCACTCTTACTCAAGTGAGTACCACTTGATGACTGGTCTCTTTACTACTTTAAAACTTGTTATTTCACCAGAGGTACATACATACACTTAAAGAACATTAAAATGGTATAGTAATTAAAAATATCGCTATCGGCAGTACCTAATGAATTTATTTTGCGTCGTTATTTTTAAGACCTTCAATCATCAATAACAAAACATTAGATGATTCTTAAAATAGTTTCATAATTATCATAGCTCTCTTCCATCTCTGGTTATCAAAAACTAATTTTCCTTGAACAAAAACTGAATACAAGGATATAACATCAATCATCGAATCCAAAATGTAATTAATGCGAGCTAAAGATCACGTAACTCTTATCAAATAGCATCTTGTTTTTATTCTGTTAGTATTCTCAGTAACTATTCCCAAGCGGATTAAATATTACATTATTATGTCCGAGCAATCATTAATCAAGCTATAGTGGAGGCATTACGATCAAACTTTGTATAACAACCAAATGACTCTAGAAGCACGATGATTGATTCAGAACTGAACGCGAGACAGATATCATTAATATTGTCTACGTATGATTGATTGCTCTCGGGCGAAGTGAGTCGTGTATTGCCCGATAACCAATGCCGAGTCACGTTCGATAAAGTGGATTAGAGATTTTTAAACAAAATCATGAGCATCACGATGTAACCAACCGATGATGTAAACGATCATAGAAATAGAAAAGAATCGGTTAAACGCAACGTATTCCCGCCAACATTTCAATCGTAAACCAATGACGCTCCGTTCACTTGACACGACAATAAACAATATGAATATCGATTAAATTAACCATGGACGCGACGGGAGACTTTTTTAATATGATAAATCGCCCCATTAAAATCAGGCGTGGCATAAAGAAAGAAAATTATGATGTCCGTAGACGAGTAATAAAATGGGAATATATTAGCAACCCTACGCGAGGCGGTAATAAACAACTTTTGTGTGGAAGGCAACTCTCGGGCTGATTCATAAATTTTGTGGCGCGCCGTTTAGTTTTATATACGATATTATCTATTCGCACGCACACCGCCATCCAGACACGTGAATACAAAACTGACACATGTTTTCTGAACATTACTGGGTGTCAAGTGAAACCATAAAACTTCACAATATTTTTTTCGCAACGACTCGAATAAATAAACAATACCCGCTTATTATGCAGTCATTACGCGGCGCATATACATGAATGATTAAGGTGAAACGAAAGCTGCAAAGATTATGACTCCAAGTACGTCAGTAAACAATCCATTAACGGTCGTAGAAGAAGAGGGTATGGCAAACGAGCGCCATGTATGGCACATATTAACATAATCAGACACATTCACCGAAGTAATGTATGTAAAGAAGTTTAATGAAACGTCCCCGATAGCAAGCTCGGCGAGTCATGAAATAACTATCATTAAACCCGACACGATACGGACGATAATCATCGGCTGCGAGCAAAAAGCTATAGCGTCGGTTGTGATGCAAATTGCACATGCCATAAATCAAGTACTTAATCACCGTGCTACAAGTCAGAACGTAATAATGAGATTACTTGAAAAAATTACACTGAGCGACGTCGGCAAACCGATGGCGGACGATGGGAACATTGACAGCAAACATTGTTGTCTACAACAATACGTGTGTGCTAATTCGTAGAATACATTATGCAAATCATGAAAAAAAACCAATAGCGACTGCGGCATATGTTGACATATCTGACAAGAGTCGAAGTTGAAAAAATAAGGTGTAGGTATATGGTGAATCGGATGATAAGAAATCGAGCCGCGTAGAAACCGAATTTATAGTCGAGGCTGAAAGTACAAACGGTGACGATAACTCACCATACACAATAAAGAGCGCTATTGATCTTGCAGAAAGCGAATCGGCTCGTAACAGAGAACAAAACACGCTACCGCCGAATGTCGCATAAATCTTTATTATTGCAGCAACAAGCTTATACCGAGTCGTTTCAGGTACTCAAACCGGATCTCGCTCGGTATAAACTCACGACTTCGAAGCATTTTTTCGCTCAATGAAATATGCTACATCGCCCCTGGCCCGGAGGAAGGAAATCCATAAATAAATAATAATACAACCATTTATATTACCAAAGGGTTTCGCCCGACGTGTCTATTATCATCCGAATTGTTTAAATATGATAATGTATCAAAATAACAGACAGTTCGTTCGCGGCCGCGACTTCTGTTCGGCTATTATCATAAAGATTCACTTAATAGACTGTTTCGAAATTATTATAGTGGTCTGACACTGTTTTATGGCCAACACAGATTATGGTGCTCAATTTTAGTTTGTATATTTAATATTAGGCTCGGCGGTGATAAAACACGACACGAATTATGGGAAAAAACAGATGACTCAGTCCCATTCGATGACTCCAGCGTTAACACCTTTAGGTAACTTGTATCACGAAACCAGACTTTATCTACATTACCGAGGAAGTAATTAAAGATCAAGTCGTGAGATTTTTTTAATTTTAACGATTCAAAAAGAATATGTTTCGAGATTGCAACGTAATAACGGAACTGGCGATTGCATCGGCAGATTAACATCATATTTAATTATCACTATCCGACCGCTCGCTCGAGTTCAGTTCGGCCGACGTTTATGTATAAAAGACGGCAAATAAAGGGTAATAAAGTACCCCCCAATAAACCCCGAAACGCTCGACTCGCAATACCCGTACGTAGACTAAACAAATGATTTTCTTGATAATAAAAACTTCACAATAAAAGCGTTCACGAAATGTCGGTCATTAAGTGTATTTACGCAGCGAAACGGATATAGGGGCCGTAAAAATGTGGAGCGGCTTATTGAGATGTTGGCAACCGTCGCCGGAGAGAAGCGACTTAATCTATGGCCTACACGCCTCGCCGAGCTAACTCGTCGGCTCGGCGAGACGTTAGGAGATTAAAATTTAACTCAAATTTCCTGACAAATTAAAATTTCAACAAAAGAAACACAATACACGCGAACGGTCTTGATAATAATCAAGATCGCATAAAGAACTGCGTCCTTTGTATTCCGAGTTTTACGAGCACTGCCGAGGAAAAACGTTTAGGTAAACACGTTTGCAATAAAAACAGGTGCGCATGCAATTCTTGTCCGTGTGCAGCTAGCGTGAAGTTTATTTAAAACCTAAATATATTCAGTTGCTTTATCGCTAACATACGAGTTTACACTGGCCGGTAGCGGCCAATTAAACTAGTTGAAAGGCGAGGTAATAACTTTATATGGATTAACTGTGTCAGATGCATTTAGAGATATGGACGCGAACTAGACGTGCCGCGACGCGCTCGGACGCGATACGAACGCATAAATTATTACACTCGGTGAAATTTCACTAGAATAGATCGAACAATTGACGTATTCCTCGGTAACAATGATGATAAAAATGAAGCAGCCGTCGAAACGAATGAAGTAGAAGGAACGAACAGACACACAATAGAAATAAAAAGAGTAATAGAGGCCCATATTTATTAGTCCATTGTTAGACAGCTTTTTGTTGTAACACGATTCGGTGCCATTGAATCGTGATCGGTTATTTCATTCATAATTTATCAATATAGAGCTTTGTATTTAAATGGCTGTAAATGGATTTGTGGACGACGCTAGACAAACGCGGCCTACCAAATTATACATTTCACTACACGATGATTTGACATAAAATGCTCGCGTCATGGCACTGTTTCCTATTAAGGGATTGATTGAAGAACTTACAATGGCGAGAACTTCCATGCTTTACAAATGTAAATCATAGATCTGTTAAGATATAAGTAATTTGTGAAATGTGTGATTTTTAATATCTTTTTAAATGCATCAAAGAAGCTTTGATGATATGAGTTATGCGGTTCATCGTCGTCTGCAAGGTTTTGTTTCAGCGCTCGAATGAGGCAATAAATTTGTTGAGACGCTCTTATGATTTCCTGGAGGCAACAATGCGATAGTTTGTCAATTCTAGGCGGTTGTTGGTACGCGTGGGCGGCGAGCAGCCCTCATCAATCACCCGGCGTGACTCTTTCAACCTGCCGACGACGCAGGGTTGCAACAAGACGTTTATACACATAAATTATGCCCGTTTTTGTGCGTCTGTCGAGCGGAGACAAAATTTGTTAGCGACACTGTTAATTAATTACACGTTTACAATGTTTATCGTTCGACAACGTTTACGAATGAATATTTTTTTTAACGTCCCCTCAATAATTTATCACGTTCGAGCGTTAATTTGAAGGTTGGTAATAAAGAGATGGCGCAGATAATAAATATTGATTTATTTATATCGCCGCGATCGTTTCATGGATGTAGAATTCAAATTAATTAACGGTATAATGTAGTCGTTGGTTGCTGTTTTATGGCACCATTACTAGTATTACTAATATTACGCTTCACATTTATTACTAGTGTTTATACATTTAGTTATTCATTCAGTGTTTTTGCGTCGAGTCGTCCTACACTGTTTGCGTCTTAGTGAATATTAAGTGTTATTTCGTACCTACTTTTATTCTGAACTATGTAGATTTTGTTTACTTACAGACAATTTGTAATAAATATTCATTCTGCTGACAATTCAATGTAATATTTTTTAATGATAAATATTCATCAATGTCGAATAATTTATAATGCTTTATGCATTGACAGATACAATCATTATCTTATTCAATATTGTTGACATAAGCATTTCCGTCAGACAATTTCTTAAAGGACACACTCGCCATAAATGGAATTTTATGGTCGTTTTAAACTCCACTCGTATATTCCGCTATTTACTGCCTTTTTAATTTATTGCAACCAAAAATAGAGGTGATTATGTGAAAATAAAAACTTTTACGACAGCAATTACAAAGTAATTAATGAAATATAATATGAAAATGGCGTTGCTGTTGTTTTAATTGTAAGCAAGGTCAGTCAACGATCATTTCAATTAGTTTGACATTTAAATATAGCAGAAAAATTAACCGTAATGTTATTTAAACCATCGAAAATAATCATAACTATGTATAATTACGTGGAATACTTACGTGATTTAAAAAATCTGTCGGGATTTTTAAAACATTCAAAACTTTGTACGTTTCGATTACCATTTTATGGTCAATTAGTGATTATTATAAATTAAAATTAATATTTTGTGATTTTTTTGGGACTTCCCACTTACTGGGAGTCTATAGTCGGAAAAATTATACTGTTGCAATTTACCAAAACCACTAGCCAATGTTGCACTCATAATAAACAAAATAACTAGGTACCATACCTGTTGAAATATGCAAAACTTTTAAGTGACAAGATAAAAGAATTAAAGATTAAAGTTAGTTAAAAAAGATGCCTTTAGGGCAGATACTCCTATAAATGTAGTCGGTAACAATACATAAGTTACAAAATTTGTTTTAAAAAGTATCGCTAACCCTAGCCGATCGTGTAAGAGGCTCACTTGATCATAGTCACCGCTGGCGTCGGCTGACGTTTTTATACCGGCGCGATGGATGGCGCGTCGCGGCCGCGAAAAATTGCCGAGCTGTTTGCTTAGAGCCGATTGATTCGGCTTGATTAACGCGACTTATTCGATTTGGGGATGCCTATTGACATTTCGAGCGAGAGAGAATTTGTTTCGAAGCATTATTTTCATTTTCGAATCAGTAAAACAGATATAAGCAAAGAAACGTTACCGCTTTAATATTAACAGGGTATGAGAGTCGTGATTAAGATTTTGAAACATTTACATAGTCTGTCAGCAAAAAAACATAGGATTAAGAAGCCAAAAAACAAAACATGCGTTACTAGCAGTAGAGTCTTCGATTTGAACAGCCTCAAAAAAGTTAGTAATTAAAAACTTCAAATAAACAAAACTTGTACATACGAAAATAATGATATGAACTTGTTTAAAAAAATCGCTTCAAAAATGTTAACTTATTAATGGCTTTATTGTATTTCTTAATACTGATTTACAATGAGGCTGCTAATGAGTGATTAATCATTTGACGTTTTAACAACATGTGGGTACTATAGATTAACGCGGGATGATTAATTCATATCGGCGAGATGAAATAAAAACTAAGTTTGAACCGCGCTATTACACGTACAAAAATATATACAAGTGTTTTTTATTAAATTCAAGTTAATGACATGCAATTTACTTTGGCTCCTCTCAGTAGCAATTACGAGCATTATCAAAGATTCAATCTCCAGATAATGATTATTGGTATAATGCTTTTGGATATGAGAACATGGCGATATAAAAAATACCAATAAATTAATACATGGTGAATTTTGATCAGTTTTTATTAAAACTTTATTATTTTCCTATAATCACCTGCTGTGCGTGTCTGCTCGCAAAACGTAACGTGTATTGAATATATTAGTGATATTTTAACATTTGCATCACATGTTAACTTCTTTTACATGATTTGAATGTCTAAAATAATTGACATTTCTAGTTAGAGTTGTATCACTTATTATTATACTTACCCACTAAACACAGAAAAAAATCTATAAATTTCCGAAGACAAAATTACGGTTCACGATACACGAGTCACAACATGGCCATTTATATTCAAAAATCTATTCAACGCGCTCCATTCGCAGCACAATGAAAGATTAACCAGGGTATCGGGGAGAGTGATGAAGTGAAGAATGTGTTTGACAGGGGGGCAGCTATTGAATATATTAGAGGCGCGCCTACAGACGATCAAATTGAAATATAAGATGGATTTTAGAAAGCGAAAGACATACAGTTTAGAGATAGCTATTAAAGTGAAACGAAGGGAAGTTAAATTAAATAATGACATCGTTTGTAAATATGTTAATAATACAGATAAATCACATAAATCAGAGAAATCACAAACCGAATATCTCGGGTGTTTAACAAATAGTAAATAACAAATGGTCAAATTTAACCCCTGGATGAAAGAATTGTATCATTCAAATACATTGTATTATATTAATCGAATAAACAAATCATTTTATACACACTGTAGTAATGCAACTAATTCCACCTGTTATAATGCATTTCGTGATTCCAATACGTACAATATTTGCATAATTCAGAGCACAATGAAAGATTAACCGGGGTGTTGGGAGAGTAATGAACTAAAGAATGCGTTTGACAGAGGAGTAGCTATTGAATATTTTAAAGACGGGGGATGGAATTGAAATAGGTGTACAATGGGTGGAAATAAATTTGTTAAAAATGTTTTGTGGAAACGTCGTTATTTAATAGATTTAAGTAATATATCTTATGATTGCTAGATTACCAACTATACAGTTGGTAAAAAGAATATTATATAGGTATACACCTATGGCTGTCAAAGCTGCTATGAAATAGAAAATAAAAAGATAGATGTAACTAGGCATGCAAAAACGAGTAAAGAAGTCTGTAATGAGTTCTACAGACAAGCTTTCAAAATTTTTAAAATGCACCTCAATAATGTTCCTGGTTGAAAATACACGGAAATCAGTTTTTGTTCATCTGAACTGGATGTAGAATACAATGAGCGTTGTTTTCAGAAAATTAAACATTTGGTTAAGTAACTTCCGCATCCTCTCCCGTGGGAAGCCAAAAACCGAACACTCTTTCAACTTAACACGTATTTTGCATTACACAGTGAGTGAGTCATTGAGTACGAGAGTTATGCCGCTTGTTAAATTTTAAACAGCGTAATGGCTGCCTGTTAAATGTTCCAACGACTCTAAAAAAAAGAAAAGAAATAAGAGAAAACTCTCATTTCGAATAAGATGATTCAAATGTTACATTAAGTTTGCAACGGGAGTAGAAATGCTACTAAGCGCAGCGGTACGTCGCTCATTATAAAATGTAATTATTAATTAGACAAAAACATGGTTAATTTTATTGCAATTATAAGTCAAATTATAAAACTTTCTATCTTCATAAATATTTAAATACTTTTGCACGCAATGCGCTTCTGGTTACGTTTGGTTTTTTTATTTATTTAAATGTCATTCCTTTTAATGTACAGAAATAACGAGATAACGAAATCGGAATTGTATTTTTGAGTGTCTGACCTTTTCTGATACTTACATCAAAAATTTTACGGTCATTTAATTGGCGGAACCCACGTTTTCGGCAGCATATACTTTACAGTTTTCTTTTTATCTTTTTATTATAATAAGTTTCAACACAACCGGCCGAATACAAATACACCGCTGTCTTAAAAACAAATTGCAAAACAAGAAATGACTCAGTTAATGATTGAGCTGAAATCCCAAATATGTACACCGGCGACGAAAAAACTTAAACCGATCCAATCTCAGACGTTGATATGCCGTAAAATATTTTTATTTATTCCAATGGCGCTTTGTAAAATGTCCGATATAATGAATATATTACCAGTAGCAGTAGTATCCTTTGAAAAGGTAATTATTTAAAGAAGCGATCGGTCGGTATTCTGATAAACAGCGCGATAACAATACATCTCCGACATCGTTCACGCATTCCCTATCCCCATCCATTACTGTTTCATCTTCAATAACAAGTTTCGCTTTACCAGTCAGTACGATAACACTTATCCCACAAAAAAGGTCCTTACCGCCATCAATTTTGAGTTTACTATCCTTTGTTTCCACTCCTTCTCTGCGGGAGCGCTAACTCTTTCATCTATCATAATCGTTCATGCTGAAAACAATCAAGATTGATTTTCGCTTCACGCGAAATCGAGTCGTATTACTCACGTGTTTGGGTTCAGATTGAATCGTGACGTAGCAGCTTTGTCGGTTGATAGCTAACCACCGTCGGAGGCGAATGTAGGCGGCGGCGTAACGAAGGGACCAACGGAAAATGACAAATGACATCTGCCTACCGCCTGTCAAATAACGGACAGATAATAAATGACCCCGATTGTTTATCATCAAATATCTCATATATCATTATCGTGTACTCAGCGCTATGGGCGGAGGGCGCTTTGACTTTGTATGATTAATATTGTTTGGTTAATTTCGAGTCTGTAATGTAAATACTTTAGGGAAGTTTTGGTGGCGTCATCGCGGGTTGATTACGCTGATGGTGCGGGCTAAGTGCTGGACAGCTCAGCTTTGTTATGGGGAATATTCTTTTGTTGGACCACTAAGTAAATGATTAATGATTCCTTCAGTATATGCTGTTATATGTTACAAAACTAGCTATAGTTTATGTAGACGGGCTGATGGCAGATAGGCACTACGTTTCATAGAAATCTTTAAACCATTCTGCATTCTAAAGTTTTTCCAATTCGGATCCAATACATACATATGTATGTATTTAGATTCCTGTTTTCCAAAGTACAGAATATAAGTTTGAACTCCTTATATTTGCAGAGTCTGCCTACCATAATATAGCAATATATCAATGATAATGGACTTACTTTGCTGCAGAAACAAACTATAATTTATATATAAGTGATCTGCATAAACTCCTGAAGTATATAGCTGTTATATAAAGTGTTTTTTGTACCGACAAAACAAGCTATTTACATTTATGAGCAACGAATGTTAAGTACATTATAATGATATTCAAATCAAAACCGGTTTATGCAAACGAGCATAATTAAAGTGAATTACAATCAATCTGTACGTTGGTGACTATCTCATTGCCGAATAATTTCAATTAACTCATTCACAGACCATTGAATCGTGACAGCCAATCTGTTAACGATAAATTACTATCGGTAGAAAGATCACAATAAGATAAAATCGCATTATATACACATATGTATAGCGTATATTTAATCAGTTGCTCTAAGCTGGATTGACATTAAAGAAATTTTAAAATTCACCGGATGCCTTTTTAAAAGAATCATTCAAGGTTAAAAGTATGGATTGGCATTATGCAGTGACATTAGCTACTT
>DWQT01002927.1:0-13267 GCA_018244895.1 Myscelus amystis hages | reverse complement strand
AGTCCACCTGATGGTAAGTGGCTACTGCCGCCCATGGACATTTGTAATCGACCCCGGATAAGATTAGATTCCTATCTTAGGTCCACCACAGATGCGCCGCTACCCGTCAGGACTAAGCTGGAATGCCTCGAAAAAGTATGTCTCCCTTACCACACCCTTCAAACTAGAACACAGCAGGGCTTAACACTGCTGTTATAAGGCAGAAATAGATTATTGTATAGATTATTATTATCGCGTTGTTTGATGCGTTCATATCTAACGCGGTTGGAACGTGGATGGTTGGATTGTTGGATCGGTGGATGGTCTGGTGATTGAATGATTGGGTGGTGTAATGGTTGGATGATTGGGTAGTTGTGTGATTGGATGATTGGATGGATGAATGAATGGATAGGTGGGCGGTTGGATGGATGGATAAAATTCCATTCGCATTCGATACCAATTGCTAGCATTAGGTAACAAATTAAAACACGTCGGAGGCTTTAAACGCGACTTAAAAGCATTCGACAAACGGATTTGCGACTAATCCGTATCTCCATCAATGAGCACTGGAGCAACATGGTGAAGTATCCTCCAGACCCTCCATGCCAATGGGCTGGGAAAAGATTACAGCTGTATCTTTATTTTCATACTTTAATGAACACCTCTCCAAACAAAGTTCTTTATAAACCTTTAGACCTTTCATCTGTGCTTCGTGTACCGTTAGATTGGTTTCGGCGTATCCGGTCCCGGGTGTAACGCGCCGGCGAGGTTCATCGACTACAGCATGACCAACCCCTGGGTGAAGCACAGCATCGAGCGCATCGGCAAGCCGGCCATCACCAGGATAAGCCGCAACCGGCTGGTGTTGAGACGAAGTAAGGACTGCTCTGAAATCCATTATCCACGATTCAATGATAGAACTCTAAAAGCTTCCGTTTTTAGGAATATTCTAATACTATCGGGCCTTTACAAAGCAAAAAAGCAAATATTATTCATATCTGATTGGAGAATTGATGGTTACAAAAAGCTTTCGTTTAACGTTTCGTCGAGTAACGTTTAAATGAATGTTTGTCCGTTGTCCTTTCTAGAATCGTAAACTATGCATTTGATCATGTGATGATATTTAGCAAAGTTGTTGTACATGATATTTAGCTCCGGAAGGTTTCTGAGCTGGTACGACTAAATTACGACAGATGGCGCCACTGTCTTTTCTTGAAATTTATTTTAGTTGATGGCGTAGTAACGCGCGCTGTGTACAGGTACTTTATTATAAAATTTCGTTTTTTTTTTGACCTAAGACACAATTTCAACCAAACGAAAAGTACAAGCAGCAATAACTTAACAACTGAAATTCCATTTGACCTAATCGGATTATTTTCCTATTAACTTAAATGGAATTAAATTAAATACAAATAAATATAAAAGTAAAAACCCTTCTCACCAAACACCGTGTATTTTAAACCGTAGAACCTCAGAACGTTCTGAACTAATCAGAACACACGCCAAAGTAGGTGGCTTAAGATTCCCGTTCACGCAAAGGTCTATTCTCTTGTTTATTCAAAGGAACCGTTACGCACATAATAACAATATTACAATCAAAGTTGGAGCGTATATTAATTAGTTGGCAACTCGGTACCCTGTTCCAGCGCTAACAAACTTGCAGCGCTACGGCGAGTGCGACCCCGAGGAGATTAAAGAGGAATTGTTCAGCGACAGAACATCTATCACATCCGAACCTTCGCTCATCTTGAGACGAGTGCAGTACAATGTAAGTTGCATTCGTGTTGTGTGTTTCTATGTGATAATCTATTTCATATATGTAAATGGACTACGTAGTGGCTTTTATTACAATTGGATTTAGAAGATATTATTGAAATTACATTTACAAATGTATAATTAAAATTACAATTACAAATTTAAAACACCATCAAATGGTGAAAACAAAACCACCACCTCTTTAGGGTGTGCGAAGTCAAGCATGCTTTTAGTCAGATTAATAAATCTAATCCTTCTCATTATGATAGGAAACCCCGATAATTAACATCAGAAATCATTAATTACAAGACTATGGCCTAGGTAGAGTATGCCCTAGGTAGACTATGGCTTAGCTAGATTATGGCCTAGCTAGAACATGGCCTAGCTAGACTATGGCCTAAATCCTTCTCACTAAGAGAGGAGGTCCGGTCCGGCACTGGACCACTAAAAGGGTTGAAAAAAATTCAAGAGTTTTAAGCTATTCAATAATATTCCAGGTGAGTATAATATCGAAAATGGAATATTCATGCGTGGTGTTCATAGCGGACAGTCAAACAGTGAGTCATCAACGGCGTCTCCCACTTATCCGGCTCCGCCGCTGGTGCACCACTCCGACGCCCATATGCTACATGACTGAATATCTACAAATAGATTTCTACGTGGAGATATATTTCTTCAGCGGCGTAACGTATAGACTAGCGGCATACGGACAGGAGGCTAAGATTATCGACATCAAGAAACTGATGGTCTACACAAACAATAAAAGACTAAGGCCCTAGTGTTAGAGAACAGTTTACGCACCACAAGGATCTCATCAAAACGGTTGTCAAATACATTACTATTGAAAATAAAAGACTAAAAGCACAAACGGTGGTGTTCTTTACATGAAATAGCCCAAAAAATCACAAATACGAATAATAACATTAATATTGCGCGGGAAATTGGTACGATGACCGCCATCTTTTTTTACAACCTAAATTCCACAGATAATTTATATTATTTGTTTTATTTTTTTGCACACAAATATACAAAGATACAAATAATAGGACAGAACCATAGAAAATAAGTAGTCTTGTAGATAAAAGATATCTTAGAACTTTTATTAAAACAATTAAAAATGGTTAAAAATTGTTTATTAATAGTCTTGTCACTTTTTATCTTATTTTAAAAGTTCTTCTACTGATTACTTTTCAAACGAAGCATTAAAGTTTTTGATGGTATTTTAAAAGCTTTTCAAACTTTCATTGAATTCGAAGACTTGTAGTGAGCTTCAAACTTTAGCATGATATCTATTGTTTTTTAAACTATCAAATTTCACTACAACTGTCTATATAAACACTGGCTGATTACTATTTTTTCTACAAATAAGAAGACTAATAATAATCAATAATCATAGTTGGCACAATTCACACATCTGATTCTAAATCAGGTAATTAAATGTCTGCTTTTTAGGATAGCTGATAAACATGCAATACCTCACACTACATCATATTTATCGCTGTACATATTATTATTACACTCAGACACAATAAACATATTCATCGTAAAAATGTTTTTACTCGGTAATCAAACCCGTTATATCCAGGTTAGCAGTCAGCGCATCCACTAGACTAGACCAGAGAGGTAGCAAATCCAGATGAATGGATGGGTATGAAAACTAGATCGAGTTCCATTCAAACTAATATTCAGCTCAGTCATTGCTATAATCCGGTTACAAAACCTTCTTGTACCCTTTGAATTTACCAGCTAATCGTATGCACACGATAGAATTATGACACAGTGTTGCTTAAATAACCGTGCTAAACGGATTGAATAAAAGTGTATGCTGGAATACCTTAAGTTTAAAATGAATCGATTTGTCACTTAAATAGGTTTAATATTCAAAATGACCCGTCGAAAGAGTCGTTCTGAATGTTAAAAATTAAGTCAAAACATTAAGCATTAAGTCATACCATTAAGCATTAAGCAAGTCAACAGACACACACATAACCGTCACGCCAGGTCCTTAACGGGGTGCAGGGCGCACCGAGTGCCAAATATCTCTGTCCTTACCAACCTGTCGTGCTTCATCCACATTCATTATGTCATCATGCATACACGCCGGTTTCACATTGAGTCAGAGTTTTAAATAACTACTATATCTAAATACAATAACAATATTTAATAACGAAATGTCTCTCAGAACTTCCATTTTGAATGTTGTTTAAAAATAGAGCTGAATAGATTTGAAAAGTAAGTGCTGTCTCAATTTTGAGACCGTTTCCATCTCGGCGTCTCGGCTGCGCGGAAAGTTCGAGACTAAAATTGTCATTTACATAATAATTTTACGTCACTCTGCGGCCACGTCACGGCGAGGCGGGGAACTGTCGCAGTGAAATGTAATGCACCGTTACATAATCATTTAACATTGTGAATCGCGATGTCTTTTTAGATTTTAGATTTAATTCCGCCGTGAAAGAGAAATAAGCAATTACGTTGATTTTTTTAAATTAATCAACCAGAGTTGACTCTCTTAGCTAGACTTTTCCTTTTCGTTTGTTCTACGGGCATCCCCTATCAATTATAGCTTGATCGATCCTACCTTGTGATTCTACCTTGACAGAAATTATATTCCTTTTAAAACTAAACATCGCTCGGTATAATGGTGAATGAAACAGCGTAAGAAAACCTGTTTACTGTTACTAGGAGTTCTGAACATTCTTTAACATGGCTAGCGTGGTAAACAACAGTCTTGAAAGATTTGATATGAAAGATATGAAGGTGGTAGAACCGTCTGTGGTTCGACTCTGGCGGCACCACCGCCACACCTATTTCTGCCTTATAACAGCACTGTTAAGCGCTGCTGTGTTCTGGTTTGTAGGGTGTGGTAAGGGAGACAAACTTTTTCGAGGCATTCCAGCTCAGTCCTCAGGGGTAGCGGCGCATCTGTGGTAGACCTGAGATAGGAATCTAATCTTATCCGGGGTCGATTACAAATGTCATGGGCGGCAGTAGCCACTTACCATCACGTGGACTGCATGCCCGTCTTGTACTTCCATATCATAAAAAAAAAATTACAAAATGTTGAAAAGTGAACTACAACTCATTATTTTATTCAGTACTGCGAGTAAAGGCGTCAACTACTGCCCAGCTGATGCAATATTTAAAGAAACATTGAATACACAAAACCTCTTCGTACTACATATATTGCTTTCTTATATCCCAAGTCTAAATTTAGTTTGTAAATAAACAATACTGTGTGAAAATAGCTTTATTTTATTCATAACACTGTTGAGATTTTAATTATATAAACAGATAGTTATACAAAAGTACAATTTCGCAAGCGAGAGTAACACTTAATATTTAAATTGTTCTTACCTTAGAAATAACAAAGTTGAATCTAATTTATTGTTTTGAAATACTGAAAGTCGTCTTAAATGGACGCTCGCTGTAAGAAAAACGATGTAAATTGGTAGGTAAGTACCACAAAACTCCATCAAACATTTTACGTAGATTGCTTTGAGGGGCACTTTTAAAACTAAACTGGGTAGAAGGAGAGTAAAACGAATGGACTGGTTCGGCTTTGTCGCGAAAGCTATTCAGTTTGTATTAGGGCTGTATGTTGCCGCTTCAGTAATTTATCGATACGTATTATAAGAAAAAAACTGCTTTTCGCTCATTGGTCAAAATTTCGGAATTACTTCGAAATGTTTGGAGATTCTTTGTACCTAACCTTACTCTGAAACTCGACAAAGGCTATCAATAAATAAACGGTGGAAAACAGACTTATATATTTTAAAAATAGACTTTAGAGTTTAACCTAAAAATGAACGAAACACTATCGAATATTCTAGAAACGTGAAAGTCCATAGCCAATGTTAATTTACCTTCCGCTAGACTGGTGCTGGACTAAAGTCAGTAACTTTCTTCTTATCGAAGAACTTCTTCCCTTCCCACTTACTGGGTAAAGATCCTTTAGGCGTGAAAGCCAACAGCTTAATTCACCACGCACGTTGCTTCCATGTTCATAGGCGAAAATAGGAGATGCGATTTCAAAACACACAGATTTTTTTTCAATAACTATAAAAGCTATCGTTTAAATTTAAGTCCGTTATCGATAAAGGATTACCACCGGCCCATCGGATTTAACCTGTTCAGAGGACATTTCCAATAGATTAGTTCGATTCTCTCACGATTATTCTTTCGTACTAAGCTTTTCAAGATGATTTTAACAAGTAATTATTGGATCTCGCCAGAGAACGGGAGATTGTATCCGACGTAATAACCATTTGAATCATGCGAATTGTGAAGCGATTCTGTTGAACAATCTCTATCTACAACGTACATTGCACTGACTCTTAACTTTGTTACGACGAGAAATGTTTTGTGACTTATGAGCTATGACTTTGTCGACGTGAAAAGGCTTCAGCATTTCTCAACTTAGCGATGTCGAGATCAAATTTACAAGGAAAGCCTCGTTCTACTAAGCAATTTTGACTTCATTGTTGCTTTACACTGCATTCCTTCCAACTTAGTCCTTTTATATAGCAGCATATCTCCTAATAGGAACGATTAAAACTTCTGTACTATCTGAAATTTCATCAAGTCTAGCAGTCTACATAGATTTGTTTTTGTCAGAATGCAATATACATTATCAAAAAATCGTAACATACAGACACAAATCGATAAATATCGGTTTAAATTTGGTTTCCAAGACAACCAGAATGTTCCTGAGGAATAGAAAATGGAAATCAAATTTCTCCACCACTAAATCATTATCTAATTTCATGACATAATTCTGGTTAACGGTTTAAATGCCTAATGATATTTATATATTTCATTATCCCTTTTATTACCGATTTAAACATAGCATGGTTAAACTTAAATTATTATGCTGACCTAAATATCAATGTTCCATTTATAAATTTTCTGATTCAGTAGGTTTTCTATCATTTAAAAAGGAAAATTAATAAAATTATGATTAAAGTAACACTTGTAGACTAGAATACGGTATTAAATGCACACGCATGTGTGCTTTTTTTTGCTTTGCTACGGCTTGTAAGAAGGCTTATTACAGATTTTCGAAAATGGATTTTTCCATTCAGCATTTTAAATTCCTGAACAATACTTGCGTAATGGAAGTATGTGGGGCAGTGGGCAACACCAAAAAGACACTTCGCTAAGAGATCCAAATTGGAACAGAATAATTGTTCCCTCTATCGAGTTGGCACGGGAACTGTGTAAATTTAATTGCCAATGAATATCGTATGAAAATTGAAGTGATAATAGTTCGATACAATTTTTAATATGGCAACAGGGAATTTTAAAATATGCATTCCGTTGCCTTTGGAAACTACTTTTAAATTGTTTTAAAGATAAACTTTAATTTGTTTATCCCACTGCTGGGAAAGAGTCTCTAGCGACTCTCGGAGCCGAAACCAAGGGTCGTGTTAATGGTCAGACCATATTTCAGATGTTTAAAATCCGCATTCTAGGCCTCTGAGGCTAAAGAATTAATGCAATGTAAATAATATTCCTAAAATTACTGAAGACCACGTTGAACATAACAATATCTTAATTAATTGACGTAGTCATATTATTACTATATTCATTTTCCTTTATCATAACAGACTCAAAGTAACACTTAGTAAGTCCAGACCAACTCCACGTAGTGTAAATAGGTATGTAGTATTCTGCAAGCTACTCAATATACTCGTAATTGTGCGTTTGGGTGTAATTTTAAAACTGGTTATATGCAGTTATTGCGCTTGAAGCCGTTAAATCGGGATTAACGTCCATAACCGCAATTTTCGCTGCGTATAAAATCAATATTTCATAATTAGATTTTGGCTAATACAATTCGAATGTTCGAAATTCGAATTTCACAGAAAAAATATTGTATTTAATTACACATATGAAAACGGTCAGAATATTCTCATACAGTTAAATTAATTTCCTCCTTATGTGTGAGAATATTGGACACATAAAGACATGTACCTCTACGTTTTCTACATCCAATAATTGGCTCTTACACTTAAAATCAAACTTTATTTAACTATTTCTTAACTTCTTGACAATCTGGCATGATCATTGAATCGAATGGATGGCCAAACAATTTTCATGTAGAATTTACTATTATGTTAATGTTAAATTTCAAGATTCGAAAGTGTATCCTAAAATGATATTGTTTTTCTTGTAACAGCTTTGGTCATGGCAAAATTCAAATACGGTGACAGAAGTTGGTCACTTATTCCAATATTTAAGAGGATTTTTTGTGTCCCACGACACACAGTTTTGCTCCAGTCGCAAATGAAACTCAGAGCGTAACACATTCTAGATAAAATGTTCCTCCCCCAAAGACGCCGGGATACCTTTAACACGATTTGACAACGTTAATCAGAATTCATTACTCACATAAACCGCAATCTTTATGTACATAATATAATTACAACCCCATCTTCGTAGTAATACGTTATAACGTGCGTCAGCTTAAAAACGTGCGAAGGCGTTAAAAAAGTGAAGGTGCTAAGCGAAATCACGACGTAATCAAATTAAATGTTACCAACGGCTTCCCGCCTAAAATATTCAAGACCGCCACACGCCGTGCGAGGCACGCAGCCAATTTAACCTGAATAATTTAAACAACCCAAATTCGAAGTTCACTCAAAGTCGAAATGGTCATTTACAATTTAGTAGCATTATAGACGTATCCTCCGATGGGGTTTAAACTCGTGCTGAGTCGAGAGTGATGAATGAATTATAAATGGATTCGTACGAACGAGAATGTCGTCGGCGGGCGGCGGCGGCAGGTGAAAACGGGGCGAGCGAATTTGTTGGGACGCGCGTAAAGAATGTCTGATTTGCAACGCTTCGGAAATTCAAACCGTATCGCCGGATAATACGGTCGCTTTTAAATCAAATAAATAAACCACATGTAAAGCGTTGGCACCAAATTAGACTCCCTAAAATTGCCGGCTAATTTCAACGGTCTTGGGAATCGGGTTATATCCGAAAACACCAACCGAGCTTATTCCATACTATAGTTTTAATGGTCATTTGTGACCTGTGCTTATTAAAAAACAAAGACAGAAGATCGATTAATATTTTAAATGATGTGTATGAAAATATTTTTTAAGTCCATCGAAACACTTTCTTTACTGTCAAGAAACATCTTATTCAATACAATATTGGATATGCCATTAGTCATGTACGTAGTAGAAATAATGTAGATATAAACCTTCGAAATTCGTATTGTTATTGTTACAAGTATTATTCAAGAGGCAACCGTTATAGATTCAAGATAGCACACGATTCCTTCGAATAAGATTTAGTACCGAACACCTGCACATCTGAATCCCTCATCTCGAGTACGAATTCGATAAGATGCTTACCACAATTCGAGCGTTATGAAATTGTATTTCCGAGTATATTCTATGAATTTCCTTGCTAATGCTCAAAAGCTGTAAGGTTGGACGAAGCTCTCTAATGAATTTATGAATAAACGAATAATAGAATCACACCTACATATTAAGTTAATTATTTTCACACTTTTTGGATTAAAGTAGTAGTAGCAATGTTGTGCAATTCTTTTTCCGAGTCTGAAAACATTTCTTACTAATTCTCAAAGATTGTTAACCTGAAAATTATACATAAATGTTTTGAACAAATAAATGTATACACGTGTCCCAGCAAAGAAAATATTTTCAGCTACCGCCATCTCCCAGCAATAAATTTCAGAAATTAATACAACATGAAAGTCTTTTCAATTTTAAACCATTAAGATTTTAAACCTCCAACTCCTAGCCCGTAATCGTTTTCACTGTCATTTCTGTACGTCATTACTTGTCATTGCTGAATTGTTGATCCTCCTTGCAAGTCCTTCGAAATGATGAGACTATTTTTTTATTGGCTGTGTATATAATAATCTTAGCTTAACTTTTAATGTCACTTTTGACAACAGTGTGGTGTAGCTTTTGACGTGTCTACTTCCATTTCAAAACTGTTTATACTGTTTGCAAGAACTTAATTTTATAATAGTTCAATGACTGTAAGCAATTGAACAAATTGAAGGTATGTGCCATGTACTAAAGAAAGAAATCAATTACTATTTATACACTTATATAATCGCTTCAGTGTTCAATTTTTAGTATTCTTTGAAGATTTATAAACTGGGTAAGTTTAACGTCCTCGCTACACTTTACATACTTATTTCAAATATATTGAATAAACTATGTCATAACTTTCTAGATACTTAAACCCATTAAATAAATATTACAATACATAAAAAGGCTAAATTTTATCTATATAAGCATACTACTATAAAATGCTATTTATTATTTATTAACGGTTAATTATGTATTATCTGTCATCACTTACGTTTAGAATATAATATCATGTGGCTCTTGCATTGAGTTGAAGTGGCAATTTTAAATTGTGAAATGTTTCCTGGAGTATAATTCATAATTTACAAGTACAGCGCTACAAAATATTCAAGATATAGATGTGTTTTTTGTTTACCTATTATAAGTAATAGATAAATATCTGTGCACATATTATGAAAATATGTTATTTTATTAACGATTAATTTGTTGTTACTCTTACGTCATAAAGGTGTGTAATAGAAAATAAATTTGAACTGTTTAGTTAAAAAAAAATAACTACGTTATTAAAAACCGACTTCAAAATTAAAAAGTAAAAAATAATAAGGATACCTATTATTTATATGTGTTATTTACTAATAGGTTTGAAGTCGGTGCTAAGCCTTAAACAAATACATAATTAAATTTTAATCACTTAAATGAATACGAGCATCAACTTCAAACCTATTAGTAAATAGCACATATAAATAATAGGTATAATATAATTAATATAAAATCTTTATTTTTATTTAATACTTTTTAGTTTATCGCTGCATTGTCAATTAGCTGTGGGTAGATGTACAAAAGATCCTAGAGTGTGATAAGATAATAAATGATTAAGACTCCTTAAACTATAGAAGAATTTTTTATTTTAACTTAATTAACAATGACATTACACTACGAAATTAATTATCAACCGTATAAGACGGTATCTGTACAAGTTAATGTGCAAGTATACGTCTGTGCGTCCTAGTACAATTTAAGAGCAATGTGTCTATTATATTTTAGCTAATGATCTTGTACCAGGCGCTGCACGTTTCTCTGCGAATAATGCTCATAAACTAAAAAGTAATCGGCCTACCTAAATTAAATTTTTATGGGACCAATTCGAAACTATTCTGCATCAAACAAAACATGAATTATGTAAATCGGTTCAGCAACCTCGGCGAAATCTGTGTACATACATAAAAAAAATATACCGGCCGAATTGAGAACCTCCTCCTATTTGAAGTTGGTTAAGAAATGAATTAACTAATTAAAAGTCATACTTTGTAATCTATTCCAGATAATATAATGTCACAGGAAGACTATAGTACTTTATTGGGAGTGTCGCCGCTACTAACAAATGAACGACTTAGTGAGTCTCTGAGTGCCTGGTTCGACGAGGCGGTTACCTTCACTCATTGGGAAGTAAGTTTTATAAGATTAACATGAAATCTGCTCCCATATTTATATCTCCAGTTCTCAAACACTTATGTTAAAGTATATTTTCTATAAGATATTAGATATCCCTAACATAATTCATATGTGTATACTATATAGCTATGAAAAGCCACCAACATAATAGCTATCTAGATATTCTAAACAAATTTCTTATGATTGCTATTGAATAACTTGTGTCATCTTTACCGGTTTTGTTTACAACAGTATGTCAGCGAAACGGGAAAAGGGGATTCTTACCTAAGCGAAGTGATACGGATAAGGATTAGCGGCGAAACACCGGAGGGCGAAGGGAAACATGCACAGGTAGTGCTGAAAACCATACCCAAGAACACATCGCGCAGACTCACGTTCAGAAGTCACGATTTCTTCATAAACGAGATCAACTTTTACAAGGTATGCTTGCCAGCCTTATTGAATTTCCAGGCGAAGAAATCTATGAAAGATCCTTTTAATAACTACGCTAAGCTGTTTCTAGCGTACAGCGACGGAGTCAATGACGCCATAGCCCTCGAAGATGCTTCGTTGTACAACTATGGCAACGCTGTAAGGCAAGAGGGCATAGATTACGAGCACTGCAAGACCACCTTCAAAGTGTTAGCGCAGTACCACGCGATGTCGTTTGCTATGAGAGATCAGGAACCAGACGAATACGACCGGATCAGCAAGGTCCTAAAGGAAGTATACTATGATGAATCCCTATGGGACTGGTACGAAAGGTTTTGGGCGAGGATTTGCGGGATAGCAATAGATGCGGTCGAAAAGGAATATCCTAATACGAAATATGTGGATAAGATCAAAGAGTTTGCTGTCCCCGATAGATACAAGGACATGATCGCTGCGGCGAAGGACAGAACGTATGGTGTAATATCGCACGGTGACTCGTGGACCAATAATTTTCTGTACAAATATGAGGGGCAACGGCCTGTGGATGCGAAGATAATCGATTTCCAACTGACCAGATGCGCCAGTCCGGTCCTAGACTTAACTTTCGTTATCTACGCCTGCACTTCCCAGGAAATGAGACAGAAGCATTATGACGATTTGCTGAAGCATTATCACGCTGTGCTCTCCACTCAGATCAACGAAATGGGCAGCGATGCTGATAAAGTCTACTCTTGGGACGCGTTCATGGGTGAGATAAAGAAGTATTCGTATTTCGCTCTCGCTTTCAGTTTTGAATCGACGCCGTTTATAATTTTGGCGCCAGAGGACGCTGTCAATATGGAAATGGAGGTGCGTTTAGTATGATTATTATATTGTAATAATGTTCTTTAATTATACCATTTACGATTACAAAAGAATTGTTGAGATTTCGTATCGCCTACAAAGCATTATTCACGTACTTATTAGGCAATGACACTGCAATAAAAGTCTCAAAATGTCATTTATTTTTATTAATGGGTGTTTCCTAATTTGTTATTTGATTAATACACTCAAGTGTTTATTGTGCTTTTGAGTATAATATTTATTATATTACTATAATATTCCTTTATTATATCTTAAATAATAGTAATTATGTAAATATATTTCCAGGGTCAAGAGAAATTGAACATTGATGACTTCTGGCAGATAAAACCTTTCAAAACAAAAGAAGGACGACTGAGAGAAGCCAATAATATTGTGCACTGTGTAGATCATGGATATATATAAACAGTATTTTATATATAGTCAATTACAGTATGAACATAGCAGTCTCAAACACAGACAAGACTCATTAGGTACTGTATATATCTATGTAACATATTTTGATAAAATTGTAACTTATGGTAAGTATGGTGTACTAAAAGTATTTATATCAATGACCTCAAATGTAGACAAAATGATTTCCCCTTTTTTTCCTTATCCTAAGCAGGCATTTCAGCTTACATGTAGGCTGCAATTTAGTGACTGAATATGTATATATCGACGGTGGAAAGGAAAAAGTTACCAAGCGCCATGTTGCTAATTTTGCAACGGAGCTGTTTATACATTTA
>DWQT01002926.1:0-13269 GCA_018244895.1 Myscelus amystis hages | reverse complement strand
CATATGCATTTAGTAAAAAGCGGTTATTTTAATATTACAAACAGACACTCCAATTTTATTTATTAGTATAGAGTATAGATTTCGAAGTCGCATTCAATCAGATTAACAGCGTTCGTTTCCAGTAATTTGAATTGCCCCCTCTTTTCAAAAAAAAGTTTTTTTTTTTAAATACGATTCAAACGGAATAAAACAAAAAAAGTCATATTAACCTAATTCTGAAGCAATGACATTTATAAAAAAATATATGTTCCTAATTTGAATGTCACGTATATTCCCTATTCGATACAAGTTACCGGCGACCTTTGTAATTCGGTCGGCAGATGCATTAGTATGCCTTACCAAACAATCGATGATCTGATCTGGGTCTGTTTTACATTTGTATGTTCCGTGCGCAATTGTAGCCTACTTTACCTCTGTCTATTTAGTTAACAACTTAACACCTGGTCTTTTGGCCTAGTTGGCTGAATAGTGTCTGCATACGTGATTTTAGTTAGAATACTTTAATATAGAGTTATAAGCGGATTTATTAGAATATTTAGACCAATCAGTGTCGAATACATAATGTATATTTAGTTTGACACCTCTGTCGACCTTTGTGACAGTCTGCGACCTCAGCGCTTGCGCAGTCATATTATAATTATTGCATTTCAATTTTATTATGTTTTGATTTATATTTTATCCTAATGATGATAATTATATGAGTGAAAGAGGCATTATCACTACTAATCACGTGAGACTGTTCAAAATTTTCTCTATTTGATATGTTATTTTTAAAGGAAAATGAAAGAGAATTACATTAAAATTTGACAGAAAGGATTACGAGTAGGTAGCGTTTATTTTTATTTTTGTATCCATATATACGTACGTGCTCGTATTAAATAATGGATGGATCGAAGCAACATTAGACTGTTTTGGTAGTTTGTTATACATTCTTATAGTATAGTACAATTCGATAAAATAAAAGTATCTAGCTTAAAAATCCTTGAAATGTTGCCCCAACTTACATACCAAATTATCTAAAATTAAACATTTTATTTAGTCATTGATAAATTAAAAAGTAGGTCGAAATTAATTCAGTCTTGATATCAAGAGCATTATTCACTGCATTGGTATGTCCATTGGAATTTTTGGTCAGTAGGGCTGGCAGCAGACAACAATGCAAAATGGAAAAAACAAGTGGAAAGAAACATGAAAACGAAGGTTGCAAAGCCGCAGTGTAATGTGATTAAGCTGAATGCCTAAAACAAATAACTATAAATTTATGATATTGAAAAATAACTGTATTTGCCTTCTGATGAATAAGACAATTGTCATTGTATTTTTACTGTCTATCCGTCTCATTATCATCACATACACACGTACAGTAATCTATATCTATACATAATTTGTCGAGCCATATCCGTATGATTTAAACAGCGCCATCTTTGAGATTTGTAAGGAATTACTTCTGGCGCATAGTCCATGACTGCTAGTCTATCGCGGTTTCTATTCTGTTTCTGTTTAACTACTTTCATTCATAATGCCGGCTGTAGTTTCAAGCTTCTTGCTGTTAGATGGCGCCACGCGCTTAAGGATTAGCTTCATATATTCTCCAATAGGTGGCGTTACAAAACTCTGCACGGAGTTCCTAAATCAGGCTGGTAAGATTTTGTTACGAGTCCTATAAAGTTCCGTCGCCAATATTAACTGGTATGCATTGCACGCTTTCATGCTTTTGCATGCTTAGCGAAAAAGAGCGAAATTACGTTAGGAGTATCATATACAACCAATCGTGCACCAATGATTGGTAAACCCTGAGACTTCTGCTAGCGTTAGCTAGAGCGAATTTTTGAATATGGGGACAATGCACTGCACTGTCCTTTATGAAATATAAGTACATAATTGATGTCATTTAAAAACGGCGGATAACGCTAAGTATGTAATTATTAAAAGAAAATACAATATTAATGAGCTTTGAACAAAATAGGTGGTATTTGTGCCGAATCGATATTTGTTTCTGTAATCTACATATGTATTTCGATATTGTATTGTGTGTTTCGATTCAATAAAAGCACCAAATTTTTGTCTCTTGGCGCTGGCAGCGGCAGAGAATCCGTCTTCGAAGAGAATACTTTGAGTGTTTAAAATTTTGCGGCAAATTGAGGCAAAAACGCCGAACATAGACTAATGATATCCTCGACGCTTGCGATTATTGTACTCTCTGTCGGTGCCTTTGCAAAAACCTGTATTTCACTAGATAGGTCCGTACACGATTAAAATTTCTTCCTGCATAATATTTGTGAATTACCTCGGAACAATCGACCCTTCCTGATAATCTTCGTACTGTCCGATGAATAAATTGTTAATAATAATTGAGTTTCATGCTACAACCCAAACGAACTTTCTTTACATTTATGTATCTGGCTATAAATAACATACATAAATATAGATTTTTAAATATTAATTTTGCAATTTGTGCTAGCCGGAAGGGTTTCTAGTATAACTAACAAGTAAAAAAAGTGTATAAAGATGTGACTAAAATTTTTGTTTAATTATTATGTTAATCACCTTTAACTGACATAATTTTTAGTTACGACATAAGCTAATTGTCAGCTGTCTGATAGCAAAATAATATAAAATGTCAAAATCAAAATATGACAATGATGGCTTTCAAATAATTTCTTCGAAACGTAGCTCGAAAAAGCTTGCTAAGCTTCCACCCCAGCAAACTCGATTTGAAAAGGAAGAAGTGGAAATTGACGTAGAAAAATCTTACAGGTACAAACTGTTTCAAAGGAAGTTAAGTTGTGGTTGTAGGTTATATCTCTCCTAATATTTTCGTTTGTTTTAGGAAGATATTGTCCGCTATAGAAGATTTAAAGGTTTCCGAATACTTACCCAACGTTATAAACGCTGTAAGTAAACATTTAGGTCAGAAAAAGATTTTGGAAATAGTTTGCTTTGGCCTTGGACATATTGGAGAGTGCCGTATCTCCCAGTATCAATTAGCGTTCTTATTGTGTTTAAAAGATGATTTAAAACCTGAGAAAGTACTAGTACATGACCCTATTTTCTATTTTAACGAATGCGTTCTATTGAAAAAATTGGGTCTTCAAATAATTGAGCAAAATCAGGAAGGTGGTTATATAATTTCTGATACAGATAATACATTGGTATACCTTCCTCATTGCCCTAAACAGCTGACAAATAACTTTCTCTGGAGCAACTGGGGCTTGAAATTACAAAATTGTTCTATACTTTGTAACAGTTTATCTTCATTGATAGAAAACCAACCAGCCAGAATACTCACCGAAACCGTCCCTTACATATATAAAATCTTCGACCACACAACTGAAGTTACTCTAGAAAATAACTTCACATACAAAGACATTTTCAATGATACTTCATTCCATTACTTTGCAAAAGATAAATTGGAATTCTTACCAGCTGATTTCTGGTTAAAAAAAGAAAAACCTGCATATAATAACACTGAGGAGTTTATTACAGCGCATATGATAGAAAAACTAAACATTTAATCTGTTTGAAGGTGAACCATGGCATCGATAAAAACGAAAGCACCTCTTGTTACATTAAGGCAGCTGTTGTCAGAGTTACGTAAGCAGAGTTCTAATAAGAAACTGGCCGATAATCAAATGGTTCAATACATTTTGAGTCAGTACAGAAAGTATCAGACTACAGATCAGCAACTATGCAAGGCGGCGGATGAAATGCATTTTAAGGCAAAATCATACAAAGATTACCTGTACCACACAAGACGGTATAAGGAAATTAACACAGAGTTCAAAGGAAAAGGGGAGAGGTCAGTGGAAGAGACAGCTAGAATGGTCGGTTTCAAGATGCCGCATGACCCAAAATCATAGAATCCATGTCAGAAGAAAAACAGCAAATTTCTCTTGTCAGAATGATACAAATATATTTAGAGTAACCAATTCACTTAGATAATATGCTTATTTTTGTAAATTATGATCATTAGTATTATGTTCTCAAATAGATAATTATAAATAAAACAAGTGTATTATTTATTTACACAAAACTTTAATTTACATATACAGGTATTGCTGGTTATTAATACATAAAAATGTTTGGGTACAAAAAGATATTCCTCTTCATCCGAGTTGTCTATTGGTTGTATTCTTTTTCTAGAAGTTTGGCAATGGTCTGCAGCTGCATATTACTTGTTCCTTCGTAGATGGTTCCAATCTTGGCGTCACGGAAGAACTTCTCTTGAGGGAAATCACGAGTGAAACCAACGCCACCCATGAAATCTATGCATTTCGATGTCAGTGTTTGGGCAATTTCTGAAAGGGATACAATTGGGTTTCATTAATATTTTTCTGTAAAACCTTTTCTTGTTCTTAAGGATATATTAAGCAGTTCATGAGATATTTTCTCCGAATAATTGTAAGATTTGGAACTCAAAAGAAAATAAGCTATTTGAAAACTGCATCTGAATTATAACAGAATGCCATATCTTAGAGACAATATTTTGTCATAGTGATTATTTTAAACCTTTTATTGTTCCACTACTGGACTTATTCTTTCATCGTAAGAGCAGAAAGGAAGATTTCATCTTAGAAAATATAATACTCTATTATATGCGTACAGTTCCTTACGACTTTCGTTACCTATAGTTTGCAATTTAAATATCATTTGCATAGTGGTTAGTGAATTTAATTGATTATAATGTTTTTTAATCTGTGGTTTTAAATAAATATCTGAGGAGAAGATTGTTTTTTTTAATTCTGTGGTTATAATAGCTAATGATTTCAATACCTGAGGCGAAGTATTTAGCCATAGCAGCTTCCTTAACGAATTCCTGACCATGTTCCTTCAGTCTGGCGGCGTTGTACGCCAGCAAACGGGCCGCCTCTAACTGAGTTTGCAAATGCGCGATCTGGTAGCTGATACCCTAAAAAATAAGATCCATACTTAGAAATCGCAAGGAAACATTCTTTCGATCCTGTTATTAGTACGCTGCTGGGGTCTCGTAGTGACAGGTTGTTTGGCCATAGTCAACCACGCTGGCCAAGTGTGGATTGGTAGACTTCATACATTTCAGAAAATTTTATTTTCTTTATATCTCTAAGCTGTGCAAGTTTTCTCACGATGTTTTTCTTTCACCGGTATAGCGTGTGCATTTAAAAGCATGGCAATACTAACGTACGTATTGAGACTACCCCTACAAGCGCTAGATGGCGCTGTACACACATATAAATGACGTTAAGAAATTTTCTTTAAGTTCACGCTTACGCGCATAATTTGGCGGAAATCCCATACAAATATGTGATGATTGTCAATTAGCTCACTCTGGCACGCCACAAAAGCCCGGGTGAAGCTGTAGAGGCCACTAAGGTCAACAGCAAAATGTCAATTAGGAAAAAAAAAGTCAATTAGATTTTTTAGACCTACGAATCCCTAAGCGTGTATCCCGAATATTCTAAGCGTGTTTCTATATTCCTAATTCTCTTCACAGACAAGTCGGTTTCGAATACTTCTCTAATAACATTGCATGTAAGCCAAAATAACCTAATAGCAGTGCGGAAGAAATTGTCAAATATTTCTATTTTGTCTATGATATCAAATTTTTCTATTATGTGTACAATAAAAAGTATTTCTTATTACCTGAAAGTCGTAAATTCTCTTCCCGAACTGTTTCCTCTCGAGGGTGTAAGGGATGGTCGCGTCCATGCAACCCTGGCACAACCCGATCATTTGAGCGGCGATACCAATACGACCTTCGTTCAGGAACCCGGCTGCGTACTTATATCTGAAAATACAGGTGAATCGTATTAGCTGTGACATTATTTTGGTCACGCCAGTAACAAAACGTAAGTCCTGAAGAAAAAATACTTAATTTTGACGATCTTGTTAAATATGGAATTAAAAAGGATAGTGAATAACAAGGAAAAGTCAAAAGTGCGTTTAACAGAACAACATTTTATTGTAAGTGTGTTTCAAACTTGCAATAAATGTTGTTCTGTTTTTAAATTTAATTTAGAGTTATATTGAAATGAATGTGTAGTATATTGTTAATAAAGATGAGGGTACTCAATAAATAAAGCAGTGTCAAACCAACTTGCGTGTGTTTCACTACATGGTGGCAGCGGTGCTACGTTTAAATAGCAATTACAGTGTCTAGATCGCACAAAGTGTAATTTAAGCAATAATTAAACGTAATTCGTATAAATCCGGTACGTGTTTACTATGGAACACGCGCGTCCTCCCGCGGAATTATCGCTCGAAGGTGGGCCGGCCGCGCGCGCCGAGTCATGGCGGCAATGGCGCAGGCTGTTCGAAGTGTTTTTAAAAGCGTCGGGAGTGAGCAAAGAGCCTAAGGAAGTTCAGGCCAGTTTGTTGGTTAACCTCATAGGAGCAGCGGGATATGAAGTGTATTCTACGTTCACATTCCACGATAACGAAAGTCAGGATGACATCAAGTGCATATTACAGAAGTTCGAGAATTATTTCGCAGCCAAATCGAATATTACCGTGAGGCGTTTTAAATTTTTTACGCGTAATCAGGAAGACCGGGAAAACATCGATCAGTATGTGACAGCTTTGCGGTTATTGGGCCAACAGTGTGAATTCGGTGACTTGCACGAGAGTTTGTTACGCGATAAGATCGTATGTGGGATCAATAGTAATACCGTGAGAGACCGCCTTCTTCGCACGGAAGAATTGACCTTATCGAAAGCGATACAAATATGTCAGGCTGCGGAGATAACTAAAGAGGAAAATTTATGTATCGACGGAGGATCGCACGAAGTGCAGGTGAACGCAATGTCGAAGCGCAGCGGCGTCGGCGGCGAGCGACCGGGCGGCGCGGGCCGGCGGCGCGAGCGCGGGTGGCGTGGCGGCGCGGCGCGGGGAGGCGGCGCGGCGCGGGCGTGCGCTCGCTGCGGCGGGGCGCGCTGCAGCTCCGGGGACAGGTGTCCGGCGCGCGATGCGTTATGTTTTGTTTGTGATAAGAAAGGTCATTTTTCGCGAGTGTGTAAACGTAAGGAAGCGATGCGGAAAGTGTTAAATCTTAGTGTGGACTCGACGAGCGGTGACAGTGAAGATATGTTTTATATTAACACTATAGCGGAGAACAGACGGTGCGGTGAGTCTTTTAAAGAATGGATAGAAAATGTCGTATGTAATGATAAACAAATTAGTCTTAAAATAGATACTGGCTCCATGATTAATGTAATTTCAAAAGATGAGTTTTTATACTTGGGCTTTTCCATTAAACAACTTAAACCGTTTACAAAACGTGTTCACTCGTTTACGGGAAACCAATTACCCGTTATGGGCATACTTAAATTAACTATTGCTTATAATAATAACACTTATATTTTGCCATTTGTTGTTGTTAAGTTAAGCTGTCAAAATGTGTTAGGTTTGGAAGGATGTATTACAATGGGTTTAATTAACCGCGTAAATATGATAAATATTGACAATTATTCGAGTTTATTTGAAGGATTGGGAAAGTTGCCGGGAAAATATAATATCGTAGTGGATAGAAACGTACAACCCGTAATATGTCCAACCAGAAAAATACCTTTAGGACTGAAAGATAAATTATTAAACGAGTTAAAGAGAATGGAGGGTCTCGGGGTTGTAAGAAAGGTGACTCATCCGACCGATTGGGTTAATGCAATTGTATTAGTAGCTAAAAAAGATGGCAGTATTCGTGTATGTTTGGATCCTAGGCCCCTCAATAAAGCGGTGCGGCGCGCTCAGTACACACTGCCGACCGTGAGCGAGCTGGCGGTGCGGCTTCGCGGCGCGCGCGTGTTCAGTGTGCTGGACGCGCGCTGCGGGTTCTGGATGGTGCAGATCGATGACGCCAGTGCCGATCTGTGTACCTTTAGTACGCCTTTTGGACGATATCAATTTTTACGATTACCATACGGCATAAGTTGTGCGCCGGAAATTTTTCACGCGAAACTTCGACAACATTTAGAGGACTTAGATGGAGTAGAGTCATTTATTGACGATATTATTGTCTGGGGCAGTTCAACAGAAGAACACGACAGAAGGTTAGAATCTTTATTACAGCGTGCGCAAGAAATAGGTATTAAGTTTAACCGTGATAAATGTAAGTTCGGAGTATCACAAATAGTGTATTTAGGGCACAAATTCGATGTGAACGGTATGAGGCCAGATGATTCTAAGGTTAAAGCTATACTGGAGATGCCACACCCCACTGACAGGAAGTCGTTAGAGCGTTTTTTAGGCATGGTTAATTATCTATCTAAATTTATTCAAAATTGTTCAGAGTCCGTTAACGTACTCAGGGCTTTGTTAAAGAAAGATACCGAGTGGTTATGGGATACGCATCATACCGAAGCGATCGAGGCACTTAAAGGTAAAGTGGCGAGCGCTCCGGTTCTGGCGTTGTATTCGACGGAGGCGCCGGTGGTGCTGTCCGTGGACGCCAGCAGCGCCGCGCTGGGCGCCGTGTTGCTGCAGGACGGTCGACCGGTCGAGTTCGCCTCGCTCACGCTCACAGACACACAAAAGAGGTATGCTCAAATAGAAAAGGAAATGTTGGCGATAGTGTTTGCTGTGGAGCGTTTTAGGCAGTATATTTATGGTAGATCGGACGTCACGGTTCACACCGACCACAAGCCTCTAGAAGCTTTATTTAATAAACCGTTAGTCGCCGTGCCGGCTCGGTTGCAACGGATGATGATGAGAGTGCAAGGGTTCGATATTAAGGTTACGTATGTGCCCGGCAAGTATATGTATATCGCGGACACCCTGTCGCGGGCCCCTGTGAATGAATTGATGCATGATCGGGTTTCGGATGAGATCGATGTGCAGACGTGTTTCATGATAGAAAATTTACCGTTTAGTGAACTTAAAATGCAATTAGTTAAAAAAGAGACGGAGGCAGATGGCGATTGTAAACAATTGATTGAATATATTAAAAATGGTTGGCCGCGAAACAGACGCGACGTAAGCGAGAAGGTCGCCGTGTTTTGGCCTTATCGTGAACAACTCCATTACATAAACGGAATGCTTTTCAAAGGCGACTCGGTATTCATTCCGCGCGGATTACGAGGAGAGATGTTAAAACGAGTGCACGAAGGCCACCTGGGCATCGAGAGGTGTAAGCGACGAGCGCGCGAGGTGATGTTCTGGCCGGGGATGGGCGCGGACGTGGAGCGCGTCGCGCGGCGCTGCGCGGCCTGCGCGCTGCACGCGCCGCGCGCGCGCCGCCAGCCGCTGCTGCAGCACGAGGTGCCCGCCTTGCCGTGGCACAAACTGGCTTCCGATATATTTGAATATCGGAAAAGGAGATATATCATTCTTGTTGATTACTTTTCTAATTATGTTGAGGTTGGCGAATTGAACGGTATGAGTAGCAGAAAGGTTATTGATTTTATGAAAGCACAGTTCGCGCGACACGGCATACCGGCCGAATTGGTGACCGACAACGGTCCCGCTTATAGCTCGGTCGAATTTAAAAATTTTATGCGGGAGTGGGAAGTATGCCATATTACCTCATCACCGCACTATCCTCAGTCGAACGGTAAGAGTGAAAGAACCGTTCAAACAGTTAAAAATTTACTAAAAAAGTGTATTGAATCAGGTGAAGACTTCAATATGAGTTTGTTAAACCTTAGGTCTACGCCGAGAAATGGGCTCGATTCTCCGGCACAAATGCTAATGGGCAGAAGGTTAAAAACAAAGTTACCCATTACGTCGAAGTTGTTGTGTGAGCCGGTCGATAACGTTAGCAATTATGAGGCGCTGATGTTTAAACGAGGCAAGGATAAAAAACATTACGATAAGTCGGCTAAATCGTTAGAGCGTATTTCGTCGGGTGACAAGGCGACGCTAGTGTGCGGCGGTCGCACAAAGCCGGTCACCGTCGTGGCACCCGCCCCGGAACCGCGGTCGTTTATAGTCGAGGACAATAATGGCAATAGATATCGGCGCACGCGCGCGCATCTCGTACTGCGCTCGACGGGCTCTCGTCCGGAGGCACCGCCGCCGTCGCCGTCGGCGCCGCGGGCACCGCGCGTACGGTTTTCTAGCTCGGTATACAATACCATTCGACGTCGGCGTAAGAAAGGAATCGATCCTGGGGATGACAATTGCTCGCAAAGGGTCCTCGATACAAGTTTAAATTCTAGTTTAGATCAATTACATAGCACAAGTAGTAGTGGCGATGTATCATCTCCGTCGCCAGTGAGGGTTACAGAAAGAACCAGGGAACGAACGACACGAATGCTGACAAATTTATTATTTCGTCCATCTAAACAATAAGATATTGTGTAGAAATTAAATTGAATAAGTTATACCCTTTAAAGTTAAATTAATTATATATGTACATACTAAAGTTAAAGAGTTTTGTTTTCTTTTATTTATATTTGTGTAAGTTTTTTTTTTATGTTTTCTTTAATTGTGTACGTTTAAGTTTTTTTAATTTTTTTTTGTTTCTGGAAAGGGAAGGATGTAGTATATTGTTAATAAAGTTGAGGGTACTCAATAAATAAAGCAGTGTCAAACCAACTTGCGTGTGTTTCACTACAGGTCAAACGCTAAACCGGCATGTTTATAGGTCCTAGGTGGCGGACGAGTCTAGACTGCCCAATAAACTCAATCTAACCGAGCATAGCGTTCTAGAAATGAGACTTTGAAGATAGAAACTATAAAATGTATCGTAAGTATGAGTTCTTTACTGGCTGGCGATGATTTAAGAAAACGAAAAAATGTTCTTTCAATTATGTATTACACTATTAGATTGGTATCGTTGTTTTAATCTAATGTCTCAATCGCACAAGTGGTCAAGTGTGTAAATCTATCTCTGTCTCACAGTACCTAACATTTGGGACATTCCAATTTCAAATTTTAAAAAGCAACAAGCACTGACCTGCGTTTTCTTTTTTTGTAATATAAAAGGCAATTGATTTTAAAATCTTGTATACTTTTTCAACATTAAAATGAGAAGATTTATGCCAGTCTTCCACGCTGCTAAGTGCAGATTGGCAGATTTTACAAACCTGAGAAAAAAAAATGCTATGTAGACTTTTCAAATTTAAAATCATTTACGTAATCATACTTAATCACTGAACACTCATTTGCTCATCGCGAAATGAAATGTAATAGGAGTTGTATCTAGAATGAAAGATTTTGCGAATTATCCTTTCGACGTTTGCAAAGCGTACACAAACCAACCCCCAAAGATATGCGTGGGTGAAGATCGCGAACAATTACGGTACACGTATTTCAAATATAAGTTTTCCACGTTATTAATTTGTTCGAGTTTATCTTTTACAAACTACATGGATATTCACTCAGAATTACGCGAAAGTCGACTCTCAAAGGATCGAAAGAATATAATGTTAACAAAGATAGATGTAAGTTAATCTTAAAACCTTTCTTATATTATAACCGCCAAGAGATCGATGAATCCAATTTCTTTCATATAGTTCAACTAGCTTTTGCCCGCGGCTTCGCGCGCGTTCCAATTCAGACCTGTATATTCAACCTACCTCTTGAATCACTCTATCTATTTAAAACCGCATCAAAATCCGTTGCATAGTTCTAAAGATCTACGCATACATAAGGACAGGAAGCAAAGCGACTTTGCTTTATACTATGTCAAGATTGGTATGCAGTATGTATTATGTACAGTATTATTTTCGATGCAGGAAAAAGGGACTTTTTGAACGTAACAATCGATTCTGTAGCGATATTAACTCTCGGTAAGCCATATCTCAAAGATTGAAGCGGCTTAATAACTCTTTGGGATTAGGTTTTACCTTTACAGATTATAACTTTGATATCTGGCTTGACATAATGTTGGATAGAGTACACGATCGAAGTCAACAATGGAAGCGCAGCTAATTCTTTTGCTTAATTATACTTTGATTGTTGATTATCATTATGAAAATAACGATATAATAATAATTAGGACAATTCCACTATCTGATTACCGCTATCTGTTTTCAAATTAGGTAATTAAATACCTGAATACATAGGATATAATATTTACAGGTATAAATTAAACCCAGACATATAACAAACAAAAGTGCTCATTGCACCTTTTTTTGTGGGTGGGAATCGAACCAACGACCTTCTGTTTTACAGGATCTCTAAAAACTCGACCACAAGGCATACGTATTCGTAGTTGTGGCCAAAACTAAACCACCGGTTTCTATAGCTAACTAGAAGTGGTTACAACGCTTTCTGCATCCCACTGTTGGGCACGGGTTTGTCCTGTAATTGTCAAAAGCCAGAGATTGCCAGAAGTTTTAATATTATTTGGGGACATCTTTAACCCTTTGAGGCCTCCGCCTTGAAAGATTTAAAAGTACACGTACCACATGTTGATATGTAATTATATATAAATGATCTTGATATCGGACATGCGTTTATATAAATAATTGATAACATTATTAAATTAAAGTGGTCGATATACAAAGCTCAAGTGTTCATACATATGTTACCTTCAGTTTTACTTCGTTTTCTAGATTCACGTCATTCTGAAGATATAAACCAATTTCGTATTTTTTTTTAAATTTCGATTAATTTATTCTTGCATATTGTAATTCTCGGCAGATTCTTGACTTAACAAATACGTAGAAGGCCTAACTTCAGTTATATAGACTAGACTAGCATAGACCTTTTTTTCTTTCCAATCACCGTGTTTTAACTAACTAGTAAAAATTATATCTTTACAATCTTCATTAGCTAGAAATAAAAAAAACCTTAAAGTTTTTTCTCATCCGGCTCAAAGGACCAACTACGTTTTGAAGAGAAGCATAAAATTGAACATATCCATAGCGCAATAAAACAAAAACAATTATTTTAATACAACGTGCAGAATTTCTCGAGTAGATCAATAAGTATCCAACTCAAGATACTTGCATACAAACGGTCTCTGATATTAAAGACGCCTTCCTTTTCTTTGTATCTCAAGTGTTTTGAGTCCTTAAGCTTTGTTAACGATCCAAACGTAACAATATATGTACATACATCGGTATTACGTATTGGTTAAATATTATAAAATGAACATAAAATTAGTCTTATAGTGATACTCACACAGACTTTGGTCTATGAGGATTATTATTTAATTGCTACACTAATTTTGCGTACGAAGACCCTAATGGGTACCGTGGCAACTTAGAAAGACGACCTTTTTGTCTAGGACTTTTACAAACGTAAATTTCCTTCCTAGCCTTCATTTGTCTGGCCTCGTGGTCGAGCGGTTAGAGACCCTGACTGTGAAAACGGAGGTCATGGGTTCAATTCCCACCCAGGACAAAC
>DWQT01002925.1:0-13270 GCA_018244895.1 Myscelus amystis hages | reverse complement strand
CATGCATTTGACGCACACAACCAGACGTTGTTACACACATACATATTGTCATTTCATACACTGAATGTCAAACAGAAAAGTTTTATTTGCCCCCTTAAACATACAAAAATAACACATGAAATACCGATTGCATATACAAATTTATTATGGTCGAATTTCGACCACCGGGCGACCAGTAGTAAATGTGAATACATAAAACTAATCCACACGTACGTTACAAAGGAAGAGGAGCGGAAGCGTCGCGAAGAGGAGCAGGCGAAGAGCACGGTGGAGATGCTGCAGAAGCGGCAGGAGTATAAGGAGAAGACGAAGAACGCTCTGCTGTTCGCGGACATGCCCCCCGAGGGCAAGCCCAAGGGCGGCCGCGGCCGGCGCCGGGACGAGTACGTGTCCGATTCGGGCAGCGCCAGCGAGGGGCCGCGAGAGGACGGGTGAGAACTGTTTCCCTCAACTTTTATACGTTAGACGTGTAGTAGAGATATACGTAGAATTCAAATTTTATACGTGTAGACAGACACGGAAGATTCCGAACCTACATTTCAGCTACTCAGCGGTGGAACCTGTGAAATAGTATACAATATTATTTAGTGTCATTTGACACCTGCCTCAATTTCTCACCATCCAGCCAGGGTTGCCTGGCTGAAAATGTCACTAGGCATTAAGTTCGCCCGTTGTAACTTTTATTTTATAAAGGTGTACATTAAAGAATAAACAAATAATTAAATAAATTCCTCACTTCGTGCTCACTTACGGCATGTAAAGGACTTGTCTGCGATATTACAACAATATATTAATTCGGATATGCATTGTAATCTCCAAGTCGGTCAGTCAACGTCGGTCAGAGTCGCCTTGCAGTACTTATTGCTGCTGTAATTATACATGCAACAGTGGAACGTCACTCAGTGAGCATTGACAACGTTTCAGTTCGAAGGGCGAGAAGCCGCGCAAGCGCAAGCGGGAGGCGGGCGAGAAGAAGGCGAAGGGCCGCAAGCGGGCCGCGCGCGGCAGCGGCAGCGACAGCGACCCGCCGCGCAAGAAGGGCCGCAAGAAGGTCTGTTGTTGTTGTTGTGATCACAACAACACTTTTATTTATTTATTTAACTAGCTTTTTCCCGCGGCTTCGCGCGCATTAAATCATTGCTATATTACTATATTTAATAATGGGTGTTATTATATATACAAACTTTCGCCTTGAATCATTCTATCTATTAAAAAAAAACCGCATCAAAATCCGTTGCGTATTATGAAAGATCTACGCTTACATAGGGACAGGAAGAAAAGGCGACTTTGTTTTATACTATGTAACTAGCGATCCACCCCGGCTTCGCACGGATCCAATGCTTATACTGAATACACTACAGAAAAACTGTAAACGTATTATATGTATAGACCTTCCTCTTCAATCACGCTATTTATTTAAAAAAACCGCATCAAAATCCGTTGCGTATTATGAAAGATCTACGCATACATAGGGACAGGGAGCGAAAGCGACTTTGTTTTATGCTATGTAAAGAAGTCGGTGTTTCACCGACAGGGCGAGAAGGGCATCGGCCGCCGCGAGAGGGCGCTCAAGGATAAAGAGGACAGACAGGGGACGAAGCAGCGGACGAAGATCGTCTCGAAGGAGACCATATCCACCTCGGAGTCGGACTCGGACGAGTCGCGGAAGTCGCGCAAGTCGCGCAGTCGCAGCCGCAGCCGCAGCCGCAGCGGCAGCGGCAGCCCGCCCGCCAACAAGGGCCGCAAGAGGATTATGTCCGCTTCCGACAGTGATCGGTTAGTGCTTTATTTATTTTACACTGTGACTATTTAAATATGTGATATTTGGCACTCGGTGCTCTCTGCCCACCTAGTTAGGGACCGGGCTAGATGGTTATGTATGTACTACTAGCTGTCCCCGCAAACGTTGCTTTGCCATATAAATGATTTTGCCGTTCTCGCAATATTTTTTAACACTGCTCCTCTCCTATTCATCTCAGCGTGATGTTATATAGCCTATAGCCTTCCCCGATAAATGAGCTATCTAACACTGAAAGAATTTTTAAAATCGGACCAATATTTCCTGAGATTAGCGCGTTCAAACAAACAAACGTAACTCTTCAGCTTTATGATATTAGTATGAAATATGAATGTAATTAATATTTATTTCCCCATTAGATCCAAAAGCCGCTCTAAATCGAGAAGCCGCTCAGGCTCAGCGAAGAGTCGATCGCGGTCCAAGAGCAAGTCCAGGTCCAAAAGCCGATCCAGGTCCAAGAGCGGCTCCAGGTCGAAGAGCAGATCGAGATCGAAGAGTCGATCCAGGTCGAAAAGTCGTTCCAGGTCGAAGAGTCGTTCCAGGTCGAAGAGTCGGTCCAGGTCTAAAAGCAGGTCGAAGTCAAAGAGTCGCTCGAGGTCGAAGGGCCGCTCGAAATCCAAAAGCCGGTCCAGATCCAAGAGCAGATCCAAAAGTCCGTCCAGGTCGAGATCGAGGTAATTATATTTATCTGTTTTTTTACGTTATTCTTAGTATTCTCAGCATATTCCACTTGTGGACAACGTAAACTGTCATTTGTTCCTTCCTAACCGTGTTATCGTCATAGTGGAAGAATCTTAGGCCATAGACTACCACTTTGGCCAAATGTGATTAGATAGAATTCAAACAGTGCAGAAACATTGTTTTATATACATACTCTAAAGTGTGCAATTTTTAAATTATAATTCATGTAACAACTCACCAAAACCTTCCAGAATGGTGATTAAAATTGCACACTATCCTTGTTACAACTTGCCAAATTGCCATTTCACAGATCCAAGAGTCGATCTCGCTCGAAATCGAAAAGCGTCTCAAGATCGCGCTCGAGATCGAAGAGCGGCTCGCGCAGTCGTTCCCGGTCCCGGTCCAGATCCAGGTCCCGGTCCCGGTCCAGGTCCAGGTCGCACTCGGGCTCCAGGTCCCGCTCCGGTTCCAGGAACTCGAGGCCCGACACGCCCGTCTCCAGGAAGTCTGTATCGGCGAGCGAAGACGAGGCGTAGCCACACATGTAAATATATAATAGGGAATAATAGATTATTATGGTGTCTGTATACCTTCGAGGTAGGCGCGACTTGATACAGAACTAAACCGGATAAACATTAGGCGGACCAATAGTTAATAATGTCTGTGCCACCTTTCTGATAAGTTTCTATCGGTTATCGTGTGTTGCGTTATGCGGCATGGCCTTCAGAGGGTCACGATCGGAGAGCCATGCAAAGCTTGATTGACAACACGGTCATGCAAAACTTGTTTGACCAGAGGGTCATGCAAAACTTGATTGACCAAGTAGAACTGCAGTACTCCAACGGATTGCTTACCTATTCTAATTAATCTAATTCTAATGATCAGATATTTTTAACTGTCTGATAAACCACAAATGATTATTCTGGTCAATTGGTTTTCAACTGTTCTGAACATTAACTTTTCTTTGCATTACCTTTACTATATTTTCTTTGGTTAAGTGTTTTGTTATCTATCATTATTTGGAATGAATTGGATAAAAATTAACGTATCAGTATTCCGCACCCAATCTGGATGGGGACAAGATAATGGATGGTTGTAAGTAGCCTATGATATCAATGGGATAATTGCACTGTAGTAAATGCAGATGGTTAACAGTATTGCATTGTGATTAGGTGTATTTATAACATTACAGAATATAATTAAAATATTGAATGCCGTGTTTCTATGTACGTCATCACTGCCGTATATACTTAAAATATTTATGTACATAACATACATACATACATTTTTCACATTATGTATTATATAAATACAATCTTTCTTTGTGTGTATCGATATAGGTATATATACTTTCCAATTTATGAGTACTTTTGTTTTCTAACATATCGTAAAACAATTAGTTATACATTTTTAATTGTACTATTGCTTTATGGAAAAAACTGTAAATTCTACTCTTCAATTTTAGTCTTGAAATGTATTTAGTCTGTTTATTTTGTTGCTGTTAACTCAAAATTCTTGTTCGTGTGGGCGCGCTCTGGCTGGCAACTGCTAGCAGTCATAAGTGAAATTGTTCATTTTAATGTAAACGAAACGCCAAGTAAAGCTAAGTGTTATGTATAAAGTGGAGACTCGAGTAACGGGACTAAACGACTGGCCTCTAAGTCTAGTTTAGGGATCGTGCCTGGCAAACCGGGGGTAGTGGATTCGATTCCCAACCACGTTTAGTGTGATGAGCACATTGTTCATGTCGGTTTTTGGATGTTATAGAAATATTATATACCATGTATATAATTTATGTAGTTTATTAGATTTCTAGCTACCAGAATACAGTATCTGCCTAGTATGGTATAGTATATTATTATTAATGTTTATCATAAGTTATTCAGGTAATAGAAAATCTGCATAATTTAATGTATGCAAAGTACAATTTGTACATATGTAGAAATGTAACATCGTCCGCAGCATATCCTAGGCTATGGATCAACAAAAACTGGATAGCGATCCGGATAATCGCTTATCCGTATATCCAGGGTCCGGATAATCGAGTCTCCGCTGTATACAATTATGCTCTTTTATTATAATCGTTTTATTCGAACGCAGTGCCTTAACAACGCCCCGGAGTACAAAAGTTCTATGCAGAAGCGGCTGTGGATTTCTTTCTATGAAATGTCCGATTGAAACTGTGGTTTCGTTATTTTCGATATTAATGTTAATGTCCTATTTATTTATTGTGAATCTGTTTAAGTAATACATACATCCAAGTGAATCTATGAATAGTGGTACTTAGAAATGAAACAATAGGGGACTCCTTAAGACAAAATAACTTTCATCCATTTCACATGCAGTCCCACAAAAGCAGAAATGATGGTCATAATCGCGTTACTTTCGATTCCAATTTCAAATTGTATTTCTCTAACTTTTGTCTCGTCTGTGTGTTTGAGTTAGTTGTAATACTTTAGTTAAATTGTATTTTAAAGGAAAATCCGACATTTTATTGCAAAGAAGACATTATTCAAATCTGTATAACGAGAATGAAATTCTAATGCTGGATTGAGTATGTGAGTGAAAATAAATAATGTACCTATACAATGTGATTTATTTACAATACGACCCGAAATTACTTTATCCCAAAATACCTGATAACTTATATCTAAATGTTGGTGCAATAGTGGACGAGTGGAAAATAAATAACATTTAACACCACCCACGAATCTTACTAATAACGTGAAAATTTTCTGGTTGTTTTTGAATTATATAGATTAAAAAAGATATTGATAGACGGATATTGTCACTTTAGTGCAAACATTATATTCTGTAACATGATCAACTTTTATCTCCTTGAGCCTAATTTTGAGTCATTAGAAAATGTATACTATAAAATTAAGTTATAAACAAACTACTAATTAGTCTTAACTAGGCTAGATCGTAGTCCCATAAAGTGCTCCAGTCACTTTATAATAAAAAAAAAAAAAAAATTAGAAAATGTTTTTGACATACATTTTAGGGTTAAATTGTGTGGTAAATGTGAAATGAAAGAACAATAAAATTCACAAAATCATCTATTGTTATAATCAGGAGAAGTACAGCGCGGTCTCTGGTTCTCTGCTGCATTCTCAATACATTATATAATAGAAAGCTGTAACTGTAACACAACCGGTCGCGCCTTTGGAAGTCTGCACTTAGCCGCCGCTACGATTGTTCCGAATAACACTTAGTACTTTCTCATTTTAATTATATAAAGCACACTGAATTTCAATAATGAATTTAATGCTGTTCGGACGAGAATTATGGCAATTTAATACTTTCACATAAAGATTCCCTTAAGTAATTTACTATCGGTTTAACTCGACCAACAATTCAATTGTAAACAAAATACACAATAATAAATTTCATCATAACACTAAACGTTATTCGGCACACACTAATACTCAATTCTTAGAGAACGTATTTCAAATCCATATTTATTAAACATAACATTTCACCAATATTTCAAACAATTACACAATAATTAGGTATCTAATGGACTAATATATTGAATGAATTCTTCTCTTACCATTAATAATTGAGCTTAACACGCAAGGTTTAACAAGCAATAATATAGCTTCAACAAATATAAATATACATTTGATAAAAAAATTGAGACATCCCAAAAACAATTATAAATAGTAAACATTTCTTAAGTAAAGGAAATCATATTCAATCACAGTTTAGTAACTTATCATAATTAAATATGTTCATAAGGGAATATCCCTAAGGACGAAAGTAATTATCACATTTTGCCATTATATTAATAGTACTTCTTTTCTTTTTAATAGAATAACTTGATTCAAGGTAATGTTAAGTCACATTAATACGATAAGGCATTTAATTGGCAACCTTCGATTAATTAATTATGTAATTATCATTAAATCAAAGTTGATAGTAAATCACAACATTATCCGAACTGTCTTCCCACACTCCTATTTAATTTATATTTGTTTAATCAATTATCTAGAACGAGAAGAACAATTATCTAGAATTTAAATAACCTATTTGGAAAATGGTTTTCCAATTTCAAATCTCCAGTTCCTCGAAGTCGTATTAACAGACATCGCCTTAGGGACAATTCCAAATGAACGAGCGAAATATAGACTCAGAGCAAATATACATTTAAAACTACATAGAACATTACTTCATCTCTTATATCCAACAACTAACGTATCGTCACTAAATAGCTACGTTAAAATTCCATACAAATTTTGCTAAATATTAATAATAATTATCAATTGGATTAAAAAAGTTTCTTACAAATTCGAATATATGGCAGTTAACGATTTCAATTCTCGATTGCAGTTCCGCAGTGGTCGTTATTACTTTTTGTTTTTATGTTTATATCTATTTAAAAATGAGTATACTTGTTAAAAATTATAAATGTCTAATATTTAACGTTGAGTAGTTTTAATGTGCGCTAACATTTATCGTTATAATATTCCTAAGTCTACAGTGACAATGACACTTTATATTACTAAAACCTCGGCCGTGAGGTAATTCGCTTTAAAAACAAGTGCATCTTGTATTTTCTTTTAATTTAATATTACAGGTTGTTATTTTTACATTTATTCAGTTGTAACTTTTACGACAATTTATAGCAACACCAAACAGCATTAAGCCGTGGATAGCAACACCGCCGAACATTTCAAAATACAAAACATGACAATATGGTCACTTCAAACTATTGTATTTGGCCTCCATTTATCTTCAAACTCAAGATTTTTAGTAATATAAGGAGAGATTATTGTGATCCTATATACTAGTGGGTATATGATTTAGCAATTCTCAAAAGGATATCAAGATTATTATAAATTCTTACAGAGTTCAAAATTGCATGCATGTTCTAAATTTTGGTCTACAATCAATAAAATATTTAAATTCTATTTAACTATAGATATAAGAGTATGTAATCCATAAGCACCTTAAAAGAGAAACTAGAATTGTATTAATAAAATGTTCCCATTCGATTTTTGTTTATCATAAACTGGCCAGAAAAATAATTTTGCTATCTAAACAAAGTACATTGAACTAGCTTTCCATTCTCCTACATAAATATTTATGTGGTGATATCATTTTCAATGTGAAAAATAATCCTCAAAGGTTGATAAGTGAGTGACAACCTTTGAAATGATTTACAAATAAATTTATACTGAATACATTAAATGGAGGGTGATCACAAACGAGTTGTGTCTCGATCGGCTGAATGACATGACACTGAAATCTTCATACTTAATATGGGACATAAAACAGTCAGATTCAGTTTCCTCATTAAATAATTCGAGCCAATCTTGTAAGGGAATATAACGATTTAAAAATTCTTCCAAAAACCAATCGGTCACCGACTTGTCACCTCCATTACAGTACCATGGAGGTATAAGCTCAAGGCCTAAGCAATGTATGTTGAAACTTGTGTTTTGAATTCGGTGAAACAATAATGTGATCCTTATTCGAATCATTGATACATTATCAAATATAAAATTAATAATTAGTTACTTTGTTGGTTTTCCACTAATAATATATGTAAGTCATTCATAAATAAAACATTGGACATATTCAAAATATAAAAAAATAACATATAAGTCAAATATCTTGCTCTGCTTGCTTCTGTGTAAATCGATTTTAAAAAAAGGACTAGAAAATTTGTACGCCGTAAAAGGCAAATTATGAATTGCTGTAATCATTCTATAATATCTTTGAAAGGAACTCATATTTGTGCCAATAAATGTCTTGTATCTTTAGAAAGCATAATGAAATTCAACTAACTGAATATCCAATTGCGAGTCAATTTTGCACAGCATCCTTCGTTGCATTCGTGCCGTTCGAGCGGCCTAGCGCGGCGGCTCCGTTCGCGACCGTTTGCGGGCCGCCGAGGAACGACGTGAAGGTCGTGTCCCGACTCATCGGGGGCTCCAGGCCTTCGGACAGCGGTATGCAGTCCAGCGCCGGCACGGCGTACTCCCTGGAAACATTTATTGCAATATCAGTATCTACGACTTAGAACGATTCAGAACGTACACATAAATAAAGACAATATGTATGTACAACCATGCCCTAATACATATCTATGTCGATTGTCGAAGCACAGCAACAAATCATTGAGTCAAATGGCATTCACACTGCCTCTTTACCCTCTCAAGGATTTTTATCTTACCTCATTCTGTCTGAAGTTTTACGGACAAACTGGACAGTTAATCTTTGCACGTGTTGGAACTTTTAACGACGATCTCCCTCCCATTCACCCTGTCACTCTATACAATAAAGGCATAGCCACACTAATGTAGTCCTCACATGGAGACGTTGTCGTGCGAGTTGACCGCGTCGTGCACGAGCTGAGGCAGCGCGGGGGCGGCGCGCGCGGGGCGGGGGCGGCGCGCCGGCCGCGCGCTGAACAGGAAAACCCCCACCACCGCCAACAGGTACGACAGGAAATACAGCGCGTGGAACTGCGAACATGCAACACTTCAATACAAAGTCTCGGCTCAAACTGCGTAATGTTAGATGTATTAGAAATCACTTTATACTAGATGACTTCCCTGAGTGCTGGTAAAAGATTTTTTTTTTTAAATTCACAAATCTTTACTGATAATATGAATACTGATTTACTGATAAAGCTTAAGAGTTTGTTTGTTTGATTGTTTGAACACACTAATCTCAGGAAATATTGGTCCGATTTGAAAAATTCTTTCAGTGTTAGATAGTTCATTTATCGAACATCACGCTAAGATGAATAGGAGAGGAGCAGCAATAAAAAATATTGCAACAACTGCAAAGTCATTTATATGGCAAAGCAACATTCGCTGGGACAGCTAGTTACATATAACTTTTAACTTCACAACTAATTGCTACATTTTTGCTATCTTCATTATGACATGGTTTAAGAAACTGATGAGCAATCAAAAATATAACAATACCATACATAATTGTATGTTATTGTATACATAACCATCATGCCAGGTCCCTAAAAGGGTAGGCAGATAGCATGTATTGTATGTTATTAATGTGTAAATATCATTTACTCACCCAATATAACAGAATACAATAAAACAATGTGCATCCATTATAAAACAAATAAGAGAGAACTAAATTAAAATCTACTAGTACTTTCAAAATGTCATACTAACCTTAAATTGGAATATATACATTCCAGCAATAAGTGTGTAGTAGTCCGCTGAGAGGAACGACAAATGTAAAATAATTGAGCCGGCATCTCGCAGCATAAAACTCTGCAATATTTGGAAGATCGTTTGGACTCCACAGTAGCTTCCCAAATAGACTACGGTGTCAATCTCGTACCAGTTGAAGGTTAGTATCTCGTTGAACTCAAAGAAGAATATTTGGGCACCACAGAATACGCTGCCCATGAAGCCGAGCAGAGCCAAATATTCTGAGCAGGATTGTTTTTTGAGCATCACTTCTTGCAGGACCGTCACCGCGGCGTAGAGCAGCGAACCAGATAAGCATAGCATGTCGCCCACCAGTTGGTTTCTTCCTGAAGAAAAAAAAATTAACACTGGCAACTGCGCAGATGGAATTTATTTGATTAATATATCTGAACTGAAATTAAATCTACCTGAAGATTGAAATATAAAAAGGTTACTTTCAAATGTGTGTGGTTGAGTTCTTACTTCAAATTGTAGACAGAACAAAATGATAGGAAACCACTGCTTTATTAATTACCCGTGTCAAATTTGAAAGCTTACATACCATCAGTTGGAGCCCCTTCAACGTCGGCCCATACCACACAAACAACGGCCATCAAGCCCAGTGTCGCCCCAGCTACATGCACAACTCCGAGCCTCTGGCCTCGCCACGCCCCGCCCACCAGGGCGGCCCCAACCCCACTGCAGGCCAGCAGCTGTCAGCTCAGTACCGACGTGAATCTCTGAGACTCCACGAGGAGCCAATTGGCTTCCACGTCCAGGAAGCACGCTGCGACAATTATTAACCACCAATGCCTATAACAGATAATTTATATGATGACTTTAATACACTTATTAAATTGTTAAGTGGTATTAGTATTTCTGGCCAGTTATGTTTTTGTTCGGTTCACATGTGCCGATCAGTGTGATAGCTTAACTTAATTTCCAGCAGCCTAAGGCCAAATAGTAATGTCTGAATTTAACTGTGCAGATAATATTAATTTGAATTTCAACACTCAATAAAATTTCTGATACTATGGTTGTATTTTGCTGAAGGACTTGTTAATTATGTTGGTCAAATGTTAAAACCACATAAAAAAGTGTCATTAATACTTAGCCATAATTATTATAATATGGTAAACAACATTTTTAGTTTTCTTAATTTAGGCCATATCACCTACCTCTCCAGCTTCTGAACGCCATTGCACAGTAGAGTGGGTGTAAATAAAATAAAGAGCACTAAATATGGAACGATCAGCTGGCTAGTGATGGGAAATTGCCAAGTTGCACTTTGCAGCAGCGTCGTCAGAATACATTTGCCGCTTAACAGCAAGGACAACACTTGACCCAGTATTATACCTCGCCACACCTTCCTAAAAGCAACCACATGAACTCACTTCACAGAAATGAAATAAAAACAGTAAAAATAATATTACGATAATAACCATCGCCCGAGTTCCGAAAAGTAGGTCTCAACTTTATCACTGAAATTCTCGTTCTCCATTCTTATGATCGCTAAGATCAATATTTTACGGATGCATCTACTTAAAAACTTTAGACACGGTGGCTATATTTTCGAAAATATTAAATAATACACAAGAATGAGCCATAATTTTGTGCAACAAGGACTTAGGCCTGCCTGTTAGCAAAACATTTATTGCAATGACATGACATCAAACGTTTATAAACGTAATCGTAGATTAAAAACTACAAAAAAATTACACATAGTTTTATATCATAATTGACTAAAATAATGATTAAAATGACGAATTTGGTAGCATTTACTTTACAAATAATATCAATATTATTGAGTGGTAACGTTTAATTAATATAGTTCGTATGCGACTCATTCCTAAACGAAAGTTCAAACAATTTCAATGTAAACCAACTAACAAGCTGTCAACTGTCAACTTGATACACAAATACAAAACATTGGTTTGTTTTAGGTTACAATTTTTTAAATATTACTAGGTTATCTAAGAAGTTCAATAAGCATTTTTCATATTATATAACACAGTTATTTTAGTAGCTTTATACGTATAAGTAATCTGTAATATCAAAACATGGCAGACGGTAATCTTTTTTTCATTTTTATAATTCCGACAGAAATATTGTAAACATTTATTTTTGGTACAAACATATTTGTTTTTGGTACTTTTTTCAGAGGATGTAATCAGAAGAAGACTTCTAATCGACGGAGATGGAACCGGAGATGATCGGAGACTGAATGTGTTGTTAAAAACGTTAATTAAATGGTGTAACAGTACAGATGAGAAAGCAGAAGAAAGGTTGATGGTCGTTTTGTTTACTATCTAAAGGATTTTAATGCCCTGGTCAATGCACGAAAATCGTGATTTACACTGACAAAATTGTATTTATTTACTTACTCACATTTCATATCTATGTTATAGTTGATTAATAATTACGATTTATTGTCATTACTACTTTGTCTGTCTTGTGTCTTTGCTAATCTTCTAACAAAACTTAATAATAACATTATAAATTGCTTTCTTGTATTACTAAAGACAAAAGTGTTTGATTTCATTTTTAAATACAGAGAGATACTAAACCTAAATTAATTAATGTTTCCTTTGAGTAGAAATAAGTTCTTGTTTCTTTTTACAGTAAATCAACGCATGATCGTATGCTGGCTCAACTAGCGCAATGTGAATTTGCCGTCACTAAATCCCAACTGTGTTCAGAAATGATGGCCGCCGAACTAAAGAGTTACGAGGGACTATCAAAAATACTGGAAAACGGGATAGAGATAGCCAAGACCAATATAGAAAAAAGTAAGGCTGATTTAATGCAAGCAAAAACGGTACGTAAGAATCGTATTGAGTATGATGTGTTGGCAAAGGTGATTAGTGAACAGCCAGACAGAAAAGATACATTGGAACATCTGAGTACGTTGAAAACAGAGTTGAGTGCCTTAGAAACGACTAAGCAACAGCTGGAGAGCCGTTTGTCGTTGAGAAAAAAACAGTTCCACGTATTAGTCACATCTATACACCAATTACAAGCTCTATTAGATGAACCTGACGACATGGAGCCTGATTCCGAGGACGTGGAAATGAGATTGGCCAAAGAATCATGAATTCCACTAAGTATTTTCAAGGGTAATTTTGCAAATAATTATCTAAGGTCAATATATAATATAAAAGTCATTTTGCATGAAGAAGAAATTCATAAAGTTTATTAGGGAAGCATTCATTTTTTTCTGATAGTGTTTATATAGTCGTGAAAAAGTTCCTCAAACACAACCATATATGTAAATTACAAGTCAATGATGAATCCTAATAAATTTACTGACACCTATGTCTATGTCTTTATTTTCTTTTATCTATGGTTTTATATACATACATAAACATATCTTTAATTTTTTACTAAATTCAAATATGGAATTAGAGTAGTATAGTTTGAGTGTGTTCATTGTAAGCTTCTGAGGAAAATTGTGTACGTTTTATAATTTAGAAATTCTGAAGGTACCGCGCAGGTACCTTAGAGATAAATAGGAGAAAATGAATTTATTTTTTAATTTAATCTTATTTTATTACAAAATCCACAGCTCTTAGTATTTATAAGTTACTGAGTATTATAATCATGCCTTAAAGCCAGTAAC
>DWQT01002924.1:0-13272 GCA_018244895.1 Myscelus amystis hages | reverse complement strand
CAATTACAGACACTCGTGTTCATACAGAGATATTCGATGTATACACTGAGTGTACGGTGTATAGTGTCGTAGTCTGAACCGGCCTTTACAACTTGCCGCGACACGACATAACGATCGTTTAATAGGAAAGTAGGAATATAACTATTAATGTGAAATGGTTCAATAATGGTTGGTGACTATTAGGAGTTAGGAGTAGTAGCAGGAGAACACTAGGAACGCTTGTGAAAAATCTTTGTCCTTTGATTGTATTAACAATCGTTACCGAAACATACCCGATATTCCGGTCTCGTGTTAACACCTTAAGAAAACTTATCATTGTATTTAAGGATGATAAAGTGATCAAGATTTGAAGATTGTTAATTTCCATTCAATTCGTTTCATAGAAAAATATAAAGGTCGATGAACTCGGAACCGTGTGCGGAAAAGTAACTTGGATCGTTGCCAGGCTGAATGGAACTGCATTTAATATGGCTTAGATCTGAAAAGCTTGTATCCTTGATGTTATGTCGTGTTCGGGTATTTCCGGGACCACTCAGATATTGATCCCGGGACGCGTATATACTCCATTCCTTTCCCACATCTCCATTTTCCCCTTGAACAGTGAATCGCATTCTGTAACAGCCCCAACTACTGAAACCACTGTCATTTAAGGGAATTTAATAGACCTGTAATATAATGATTGGGAGAATTCGACATAAAGCTGTCTTATTCCAAGTTGGACAATTACATGCTAGTGTTGTACTAACTGGACAGATATGCTTTACTAACGGGATAGATATGCTTTCACATTACGTTGTCCTTAAGCATTTTTAATATATCCAGACCCAGAACAAACTATTGTGCTCATCACACACATTTTCCTGATTCGGAATCGAATCCTATAACAGTCATACTCGTGTCTTCCGGATTTACGCGTGATCTTAGTTTGAGTAGGGGTTACTGACCTGCGCCAACGTGAAGTTAGTAAATATCGTTGGAGCAGTATGTTGGAGCGTTGCCAGACTGAGTGGTGCTCCAATTTATGCGGGCCGCATACTGAAAGTGCCTACTCAAAGCCTATAAAGTAAATATACGTAGTTTTGTTTGTTTGAAGGGCTTCTTTATTTCATAGAAGCAGGGATTTTAATCATAATCCATTCGAAGTTATATCAATAAGTTTATTGTGACTAGACTAAGATAGGACAAAATGAAACTTGTCATTTATAAAATAAAAGTGTAACGAAAATTAAGACCATATGACGAATTAATATAGTAACGATATTAAACAAACTGATTAGTATCTGCCGATTAAATGCTTTATTCATCGTTGTGTATTACATTACAAATCATGTTTTAAAGATAACATGCTCGGTTAATCCGTCAATATGTTTCATTAATTAGAAATAATGAATATTGATGGTTCGTGGTTTATTTAATAACAAAAGGTTAGCTTCCGCCAGCCGCTTCGCCATCAATCATAGTCGAATTCATTATTAATCGAACTCCGGCTAATGCTTAATGAATTAATTAGGAGTTAATTGAAACGCCCACAGCAGTTTAGTTAATAATGAAATGCATAAACTATTATTCATTGTTATATTTTATTTTTTATAGTGATTGAATCCGCCAACACACGGAGAATGCGTCATACCTAGCGCCAAGTAATTTTTCTTTTTTGTTGCAGTTTTATGTCATGTAAAGTTACAAAGCCGTAGTGGACTTGAAATCAATGTCCACACAAAGTTATCTTTGAAATATATTAGACATGTAAATTCGAATTAAATGTGTATGACAGTACACACGAGAGTCATTGCAGTTTCACTCTTTAGAAATTGTTACGTATTTATGATTCACATTTGTCAAAATTGTTTTTCGAAATAAAAAAAAAAATCAATCCGAAAATGACTATCACGTTATTGTAACGACTATTACTATTCATAGAACTTCAGAAAGTTTTGCTTTTTATTTAACTTTATTAAGGTCAACAAATGCCGAGACTTGCGTCAGGTGAATAATAAGGTGAATAATAAAACAAAACCCATGTAACACCGGGCACTTAACGATTTAGTGATTAATTACGTTTTAAGTGTTCATGCTCATTACCTCCGCCTACATGTTGGAGGTTTTGCACATGATGCGTTGTTGAATACAATTATGCGTCCCACGGGGATCGTTGACCTGCAAACCATTGTCTTACGTCCACCGAGGCTAGCTGCTACCCTGGTACTTGCGGAAAAGTAATGCCATTTCAATATAATGGAGACAACTTCACCAAACGAAGTCGGCCAGTAGGTTCAGCGACAATAGCTAATACAAAAAGAAAGTAAAGTTTTTACGGAACAGAACAGCTGATTTACTGCCTATTTAAATGTTTAATGCAGCACACTCTCTCACTCTGAGTGGATTCATTTTCAAAATTTCTTCGTTGGAATTCACTACACTTTTAAAATGTTTGTTGAGCCAGTTCCAGTCATAATATACACGCATTCCGACTATTCAAAACAAGCATAGTCACTTGATTTTAAGGATGAAAATATCATAATAAAGATGTGGGTCTCGCAAGATCTCATTCGACAATCTAAAGCCCAATCTTAGACATTCATTGCGGGAATTGTACATATGCCTACCATGACGCAGCGTAAGTATTCTAGAATGCCAAGTGTATACATATATGCGTTGCTATCTGTAACGAGATCAAAATGAAGATTGTAAATTTAGCATTTTATATGTAGTGGACGAGGCTAATAGTTTGTGGTAATAGCGAGGTACAAATATAGCACAGTAACAAATAAGTAGCAACTTTATACAAACAGCATTTGTGCTAGTACATCACACTGAATCACACAAATACTCGATCAGCCTTGATGGTAATAGCTACGTAACCATCGATAAAATTCGTCGGAGATTTCTTAAGAACATTAAAAAGGCTAATCTTAATCCGTATCTCCACCAATAAAGGTAAAGTAGCGTGGTGAAATATACTGCATTAAAGGGTTATAGCCAATAATTGACACAATTAGCTATAACCCTTTATATGGGCACGGGCGTAAGGAAACACCATCTAAACGTTTATTTCATTACAATGTGTTTTCCCCGTGGAAACGCGTAAAACAGCCGCCTACGTCACTCTCCAGCCCTTCAACTATCTCCACGCCAAAAATCACACTAATCCATCCGTTTTGACGTCAAAGAAGGAAAAACGAACATACATTAGCATTTATATATACCGGATCGCTGCTGTAGTCGCTTACAAACTGACATTTACATTTCTCAACGTTAAGTATTCGTAAAAGTGGGAAGGCAGCTAAGTGATGTTTGATTCAGCACATATTTTGTTTATGTTCTTGTTTGGTATTAAATTTAAACATCGCCCGATCAGAATCGAACCGCCAACGCTTTAAAGGTGCAAATTGGCCACCTTAAGTATCTACTTATTAATGAGAAAATTTCATTTCAACAATTTCTATACAGAGACAGGACAACTATGGATACTTATTTAGAATTTTATGTATGTACGTATGCGTATCTATTTGAAACGTACATATTATGTACGTAGGCACGTAACGTTTCTTTTTTGTTTATGGTATTTTTAAATTTAAAATAAGAACGTTTAAAGCAGAGTCCATTGACCTATGAAACTACAGTGTTAAGTCGTTCGTCCAGTAATTAACAAATGACTGCCTACCATTACATCAAATGAGTCAATGACAAGAAAACTGGGCAATTGTTTTAAAACAAATTAAGAAGAGTCACAATTGTTTCTCAGTATTGTGGCTATTTTTGCTGTTCTGTCGCTTTGTATACCATTAAGAACAAAACAGTTAATTTCACAATTGGAACAATTAAAAGTGTTTTACGGATACGGTTCCAGTAAATTCACACAAAGATATGTGTGTGTGATTATTGAAACAATGCGAGGCAGAATTATTGTTGATACCTAATGTAATTTAATTATTTATTTCTCTGTCGAATTAATTACCTTCTTTCAAAAGCGGAAAGATCGGTTTTATTAAGATTATGTAGAATACTTTTTGGTTCAATCATTCAAGATCAAATAATCATACACGAAATACCATTTCAGTTGATAAATAGGACCTACAATCAATCATTTTGCGTGCGAGTGTTAACGTATGTTTTTTGTTGTTAACGATTAAGTGTGTGAATGAGCCTTTATGCATATAAAAAATAAGAACAGATTGTATCTAGAATATCACTTTATTCACTTACTAAGATTGGTCAATTCTAAGTTTTTTATAACCGCTATGCTTAGCCCTGTTTTTAGCCAATATGGCCGTTGGTTCGCAAAGAAATATTCGGGTCAAGCCAATTAACAGGCACGCCATATTTTTATTGATAAATTCGAACCCATAGACAAAACGATACTCATTGTGTTTTTCCATTCCATTGGTGAGCTCTGCCCAAAAGTACTAATACTATCTTTAGGGTTTAATGTAAATAAGGCACAATTATGTGTGTGTGCGTCCTCTTAACATTTAACGTAAAAAACGTAAATATAACGCCGAGAAACGCTGACAAATGTGTACGCACCATTCGAGTACATTGTGTCATGAAAACAAAATAAACAAAAGCCGCACTTAATACTAACTTTGTGAGTAATTACTAATTAAAGGCAGGACGATCTGACAATCTTTTCGGAACATCTGATTTTAACGCATCAGTAACGCGATACTCGGAACAACAAATTGTTAGCGAGCTGACGTTAAAACATTTACAAGATTAATGAGTTGAACATCGACTCCACTATTCCTCGCTGTTCGAGGAAATCTGGCTCCAAGATCGGTGACTTATGGTTAGCGGGCTGAAATATGGGAGTTCAGGACATTTGATGTGGCAAATACATTTTGTTACCTTTCGCTGGTCAAGGATCTTACATATTATTCATACGTTTGCTTAGGTAGTTACTAAGTAATGTTTAAAAAGCATGTCGGGTCTGTAATGATAGATATATTGCCTATGCCGTTCAGGATTTGGCGTTATGGTATTAGGTGTTACCAGTCTGGCAAAAAATATTAACTATTTTTATAATATTCTCAAAAAAAAAGTTTTTTTGGAACGAAGTTCCTTATCGCGCGATGCGAAGGAGGCTAGACGGAAAAAAATCAGACGAAAAATTCTGACGGAAGTTGACCGATACACTAGTGTTGCCAATTAAAAGAAATAAAATGTTATTCCAATTCCTTCACTAATTAATCGAAAGGAACTTCGTTCCATCCGAGTATCCCTTAACACCTCTCTTGTGTTTTATTGATTTTTACTATCGTTATAGTTATAAACACTTGAGAAACAGATTTATTTTGAAATCACTGACAGACGCTTCTATTTTCTGCTTATGTATAGATTAAATTAACTGTTAGTGGAATTAATGGTTTGTTATTTCATGTTAAATGTCGGTTGGCTATTGAAACTTAACGCCAAGCCGTTTCAATGAGGCGTTGTGTGCAAGCAAACGTTCATGTGTGGTCGCCAGTACGTAATCCGGAGAGGGCGCGGTCGCTAAATTGGTTTGTTTGTGTTAAATTTGCGGTCCGCTTTTGAACGTTGTTTAGGTCATCATAATAATGTCCCATGTCTACATACCTTTATTCTTGATTAGATATGAAAAACCCTTCTCGGAAATGTTCTGCTGTTTACACAATACATAATTGTTGTAAAAAGTTAAATATTTTGTTTAAATTTGCTTGAAAATGATACTTTTAATTGGTACATTTCTGCATGTTTTGTTAACAGGAAAATTAAATGCAATCATTGCAATGATAATAAAAGAGAAAACTCAATAAACTTATAATGGATTCTAAATAAGTATTGAATACGATTATTAAAATCGCAATTGAAGTATAAGCGGTAGGAAACGATTAAAGTGTGGTAAAATATTTATTGTTCCGTTTTCCGTTAGTACAATGACCACGTGGGGCCCAGCGTGGTACAGTACTCCCAGTCCCACGGTGGCTGCATCGCACGTGGATGGGAAGTGCATCTATCAATGAGTCTATAAATATATTGTGTTATGATTGCGTATTCGAATGATGTTATAATTTGTAATATAATAGAATACAAATATTATTTATTGTGCACCGTAACTAACAGATAGAAAAGTCATCTGTTAATTTACTAGCTTTGCCTCGCTGCCTCGAGTGCTTTTTTTAGATGCTACCCGATATAAATTATTTCGTCCAGAACTAGTTTAAAAAACGTGATACAATAAACATTATTTTCAACTTTCGTTATTTATAAACCTATTTATATGTCTCAAATCAAAAAATACGGGCATTTATAAAAATTAATAGCCTGTACTTCCATCTAATGGCCAGTTACAACAAATTAGATGGCATAATAAAAAACAAACTTTCTTAAAGAAAAAAGACATTATTTTGTTTTCATAATTACCCCTAAAATAGTGTTGAGAGTTTGTGTCTCAGTTAATGATCATTATTGTTCTTTTTTTAAACTTAAATGTTTGGTTATCTTGAGATTTTAGGGATTATGATTACATTTTGTAATTCCGATAGATATTGTTATGATTATAATAATGAAATTGTTCTTGAATGAAGTTTTGTGTATGTCTTTATGGTGTACAATAAAGTATTATTATGTACCTGGCAGCCAGGGCCGGATTGAAAACCTTCCGGACCTTTTCGCGGTGCACTATATTACAGCACAGACCTATGTTTATCTATTCCTGTTTGAATGCATGTCTCTATTATTTTATATGATTGTTGTTTTTTATTTTATTTTATATAAATTTTTTGCTTCTTTGCTTTTATTTTTGTGCTGTTTTTTTGTAACTATGTGTCACCCGAAATAAATTATTTTTCTTCCTTTCTTTCTTCTATGTTGTATGCGCATACTGCGTAGTGTGGACAGCTAGCTGGTGGCGGCCCCACGGCTGCAGCCAGCGCACGTGGCTCGGAAGTATTTACCTCCGGCCTTCACGGTGCGTTAATCTCACTCGCTTCCTGCTCTGGCCAACACGTATTGTTGACTGCTGGTTATACCCATGTTATTTGCAGGCGAGTAAAATGGAGATTATTGTTTCATTTTCCAAATTTTTCACAATTTCACGATTCGTGAATTGTTCATTGGGCCACCGTGATATCGTTTTTTTATTATTATTTTTTTCTTTCCGTTTCTAATCAAATAATGTGATTAGCAATAACAGCAACATTTATAATACAAACAATTAATAGAAAAATCATCTTAATCAAACATTCTTGCTTGAATGGATTTTTTTAGTTTTGAACTGTTTTCTATTGTAAAAGAGTTAAGAAAAAATTTCAAATCGTAACTAATTCTATTTTTTTATATTTTAATCCACTGAAAGCTAAAATAAATATATGAATATTAAAAGTAGATACTGTTTTACGAAACATTTACCAAGTTCTAAGTTGTGCTGTTACTTTATACATCTTGCACTGATAAAACAGGATATTCCAGTATTGAGATATTAGAAAATATGCAATCAACATGTATTTACGAAACTCCGTAGCAAAATGATAATATCCGGTATTTACAGCTTAGTTGCAGTGTTACAAGCCAACACTGATTGATAATGAATTTAAACTGCCGTTTTCAATTTTTATTAATATGGTAATATCTTTCATATTGGTTTCATATGATTCGAATTGTTGCTGCCTTGAGCTGTAAACTGAAATCCCAATTTCATAATTAAATTTAATCAAAATTTGTGTATTACCTTTATTTGTGTATTACTTATGTAATGGGATTAAATTTCTTCTGCAACCAGAATGTTTAAGAGTCATTTAAGGTTATAATTTACAACCGACATTTACGTTCGTAGAACACGATAATACTCACTTTCATGTCGTCCTTTCACTTTTCCTGGCTAAAATTCTGAAAGCTTCCAGAAAGCTAGCTAGCTAGCTAGAAAGTTAGCTAGATTTATGTATATGCGGCTAATTCATTCGCTTAAACATTTCTCGGCCTTTTTATGTCAAAGTTTGACATGATAAACATGAAACGCGTTTAATGTGAAAACATTGCTAGTACTATTTTGCCCGCATGACAAACAATTGAGTAATATTAGTCGCTGACATGTGCAACATTGCATATGTATTTTTGTATTATCTAAGCACCCAATGTTGGGCAACGACTATGTACTGTTCAATGAGATAGATGAAAGAACTTCTAGAAAGGCCATTTGTTACGAGGTGCAAAATATAATATGTATGAACATGCATGCAATTTCATATTTTGATCAATAATGTCTCCCACTGTTGGTTTGCGAAATGTATTAGTATTTGTTTAAAAGGGATTTTTTTTTACATTCCTGCTTCATTATGTTGAAATTACAATTCAGAAATACAATAATAATTTTGTATATAAACAAATGCATCCTACAGATCACAACATCCTTATTTACTGTGGAAACTTTAGTATACTATCAGCGACAAACGCATTTCCTATATCCTGTGGTCGGGAGCCTTTCCGCGAATTAAGAATCAGTATCCATGTATGTTTCTCTTTAACAAGTCAGAGATTTACGCACACATTCGCAAATAATAAACGATGTAAAGACCAATGGGTAACAATTATTTTAATTGTTTCATTCATTTTGAACATGTCGCCCTTTTTTGAATGCAACGCGAGAGCTTTGAACTAAGTAGGTATATTGAATAATCATACAAATTTCATCAATACAGATTCAGATCCGAGCGTGGTCCGTTTATATAGATTCGGGGTAGGATCCATGAATTTAAGAACTGCCTTCTCTATTAGTGGATTTGATAGCCACCTTTCACCCGTGGAAGAGCGTGACGTCTTTGTATATTAGCCGTTTGTTGCCATTAGCAACGGCACTCTGTCGCGCACTTCCTGCTCATTGTGACTTCGTTTTCTTTAGGGAAAACTTCGACATCCAACTGACCATGTAATTTAAAGCAGCTTTAAAAAGTCAGGTTTATTTTAATTTTGAATTTATTACACTTTTCTACGTACTAAAGATAGGGTACCAGGAAGTCATTTGTTTTAATCTTTCAAAACAGACAACTGAGCTTAACTTCCTAATCGAGACACATTGAGTTCGACTATAGTTTTAATCATGCATATGTTATATATGATAAAAAATGTAAATTAAGGCGAGTGGTGAAATATTTAGGCTGTCTGCACACGAGGCTATTTATATAACGATGTATTTATTCACTTCTGAACTACTAGTACTTGAAGACTTACAGCCAAAACTATAATACTACTATAGTGCTTACTAGTTAACCATCAGTGACATCTTTCATAAGTTTTGTAGCGGATTTATATGTAACTTAAAAGTAATATGTTTAGCAGCGCGATAAGAAAATGAGATTAAGAAATGAAGGAAATATTAAAACAAATTAACAACGAATCTAATGTTTTCATTCCTTCTTTCCTCATTTCGTATTCCTTACATAGTTTCTTATACCACAGACACACAATACATACAACATTCTTGATATTTGTCATGAAAGGTGACTTTTGTCCAATAGTACAGTACATATTAACTGAAATTAATTTTACATCTTTATATGTCTCCATGTGCAAACGGCCTTAAAGTATCTTAAAAATTCAGCCAATCACCTAAGCAATCAAAGCTTAGCCCACTTGTCAGATGCAAAACAAAAAAATGTGTAATAGTTACAATTAATAACACACAGTGTAATAACAGAAAAACAAATGCAATTCATGTAATTATCAAACAGTAATAATTTAATCAAGAATAATTATGTGGGGTATTCCCATAACCATAAATTATACAGTGTGTTTGAAAATCAAGCCGAAATAATAGTCTTAATTGGACGTGATTTTTAGCCCGTATGTTGAGAAAACTACGTTCTATCAGACACATACACCAATACGCATTCCACTAAGGAATTGGTAAAAGTGCTTTAATATAGATACAACCTGTTAGAGTGAATCAACTTCAATTTTAATTATGAAATTACGTAATTATTTTGGAGTATATTCAGTTAGTTATATAACATATTTAAGTAGATTAAAGTTTTGGATCTGGAGCAAAAAGTTCCAAATTACTACATGTAATTGGCGAATAATTTATGCACGTTATATTGGTGTTACAAGGCTCTATCATTATATTTATATAGCAATAGGATTATATGCGTAATACAGATAAAAACTCCTCTAAATAATTTTCGTAACAAGGTCATATGAAATATTGATGTCATAATATTCTACCTTCAATCCGCAGGCCCTGAAGTATTTTATAAATATAGAAATTAACGATGCATAGCTAAAAATTATATAGATATATTAATATTCCAATAGCTCTGAATGATTGTGTGCAAATTAATTTACTGTAAAATTGTTTTATTACTACGACGTGTGATTACATAGGTGGTTCAAACAGTAGCAGTAATTGTTACATTAATGTTTATTTTGTCATATTTTTTGCCTGCCGCGAGCTGGAGGAAAGTTGTTGTAGCTTGTTTTTGCGATTCAAACAAGTTGATTGCAAAAAATTACCTACAAATTGGCTTAGTTATTATGTTTGAACCAATTATAAAGTACACGGCATGTGATCAGACTCGTTCCAATTATTATGCCGTGTTATGAATGTGAAAGATTGTAGGAATAAGACAGTATTTTATGTTGTAGTAATATGAGTACTAAATTGGAATAGTGACCCGATGCCCCAACTTTCAATGTCTGTGCCCCTGAATTTCCTCAACATTTACTGCCAACCCTGTAAGCGTAGGAAAAGGAAATCACACAATACTTTAAAAAAATCAATCATCATCATCATTAATCTTTTATTACATTGCGTAACGAATTTTACAGGGATTTCACGTCGAATTGTTCAAATAAATAGGGCAATTAAATAGAATAATTTACAATACCAATGGTTTTTCCTCACGCTTGCTTGTAAACAATAACCTAGCCGGTAGACGGCTAGATAAACGTTATTAAACTGCTCAATGAATGATTAATAATTCATTTCATGATGATAAACATAACAAGCCTGACCTTGACCGTGACTTGATAGAGTAGTCAAGTAATGATTAAAACACGACAATGACTAATTATTGCGTAGTAATTATCGCAAACGGGATCATTATGTCAGCAGTACGTTGGCTAACGAATGAAATGCTGACACATGTATGTATGTAAATATCGGTGAACGGACGTGTCCAAATACAAACTGAGATTATGTCAGCGGCTCTCAAAGTTACGTTAGTGTCTACGACATAATATCGTAACGGTATACTATATCACTATACTATAGCGGAACCATGTTGTCACCAGTGTATTTTTATGTATTATTGGGATATACATAGATATATCATCTATGAAGAGGTTTATAAAGTGTTAACAAATGAGTCGCACATTGACCCTGGTTGTATAATAATGTCCGGTGAACCTACGACAGGACACCTGATAAGTGTTTTAGTAACGTATCCAAAATGTAGTAATATTATTAACCAAATGTCAAACGTATAATATTATTTCCAAAAAATTAATGAATTAAATTTTATGTGTAACAAACGTCTTTTTAAACAATACCACCGTAAAGGATTATATTTATAATATCACTATGTAATTAAACAGTTTTGAGTGAGTTAATTGACAGTTAATCATAATATTTCGTTAATAATTATCACATGTAACCTTACACACATTAATTACATGTTTTGTGTGAACATTTGTTTTTATTAAATGTTTGGCTTAGTCTGTCATAATTCAAATAACGTAACAGGAAAGGAGGAATAATGTACGCTCAGCTCTGTTAATTGCGGTTTGTGACTAAAGGGGTTGGAATTTAGGCACGCAATATTATTTGAGTGCCAGTGATTTGGAATATATGACAAAAGTCGACGTCGTGCAATGTGGCACGTTTCGCAAACAATAGTGGGACGCTCCCTCCATGGCGTCTTTTGTGAGTCAATAAATTGTTTAATAGCATTGTTTTTGCCCTCTTTTACAGTTGTTCGTGAATGTTTAGAAAAAAGGTATAATTGTCGGCCGTTTTGAAAGTACAGATTCTGCGCATAACTTCCGGTGTTTTTTCTATTTGCTGGCACGCTGTGTTATTCGGTAAGGAAATCTGACGGCGCCTATAGAGAATCCTTTGTTTATGCCAATGAGTTCAGACACAGTGAAGGTTGTTATTGGGATATTTTTGGTAGTCAACTCTTCTTTCACCTCACTTTTGCGGTGTTTTCACCGTGATTGTAGGCGATGTAAAGATGATTGTTAAATTACAGAAATTAATTTATAAGTTGAGTTTGTTGGTACCTTATTTAATAGACTACACACTTTCCATCAAGTAACATATTTTCTCTATTTGTCAATCTTTCCACATAGCTATTAACATAATATTACAGAATGTGAAATAGATATAGGTGTTAAACATACAACATAATGTTGGTTTCAACATCTGATTAACCAATATTAAATGCGAGCAACAGGTTTTAGGAAAACTATACAAAATACTCAATGTTTTCGTTCGCGGAAAAGTTGAGGAAACATCTCACAGTTCTTGGTGGCCTTCTTCATATCAAAAATGGTGACGACGTAAAATATTTTTTACCGTAATTACGATTTATAATAATTTCAACCATAGCTATATAGGTTTATAATTCACAATTTTATTAGATTAACCGGTAGAATAAACAATATTTTTTTACGTAACTGTAATAAATTTTGTCTCGTGCTTCACCGCTCACAAATTGTACCATTAAATAAAAAACTACATAAAAAGAAATTATAACATTTTATGGAAACAAGATACAGCCATTATGGAAATATGACATTTATGTTACAGTACAAAAATATGATAGTCATATATACAGTTACTTGTTGCATGGCGTTAATTGAGTTTGCTTATTACAGTGTTACCTCGCTGCTAACAAGATGTGCGTAAAATTTATGAGTGTTTCGAAATACGCCAACAATACGAGAATATCCGTTGGGGTTCGTCGGCTGCGGCGCGCGGCGTGACAATCTTGCGCAGCCATTAAAGTACAGTCGCGTGCGTTCCGTTTACGTAACACTTTCATTTGTTTTACATTGGGAGACTTGAACAATAAAATAACACTAAATCACATCGGAGCCACACGCAGCCATGTGAATTTAAAACCCCATTTTTATGCGGTTTGTTCCATTGTTTTTCTTCTTTATTAGTTGTATAGGAAAGTATTATTTCATTACCCATTGGAACGATATGGGTGTGGATTTTTAATCGTATAGGAACAAAATTGTAAACTTTAATGAAGAATTTATCCACATTCTTGTTTTCTCGTTTCAAATAAAATTGCTTAGTATGTATAT
>DWQT01002923.1:0-13273 GCA_018244895.1 Myscelus amystis hages | reverse complement strand
CTCAGGTGGGTGAGAGACAACATTGCCAGTTTTGGTGGTGATCCTGATGAGGTCACTATAGGTGGATACAGCGCGGGATCATCTGCAGTAGACTTGCTACAATTATCCAAAATGACCGATGGTTTATTCAAAAGAGTCATACCCGAGAGTGGAGCAAACACAGCAGCATTCAGCACACAAAGCAACCCACTAGATGTAGCAAAAAAATTTGCAAGAAAATTAAATTTCAATAACTTTAATGATATTTATGCTTTAGAAGAGTTTTATAAAAAGGCATCATATGATATTCTAACATCCGTTGATGTGATGAAAGAAACTGATGGGACATTTTTCTTTTCACCGTGTGTTGAACGTGACACAGGCACCGAACGTTTTCTTGATGACAATCCAGTCAATATTCTCAAAAGTGGAAATTATCAGAAGCGTCCTATGTTATATGGGTTTGCCAATATGGAAGGCCTCATGCGAATAAATTTATTTGAAGATTGGAAGGATGGAATGAACGCTAAGTTCTCCGATTATCTACCAGCTGATCTACAGTTTGAAAGTTTAGAAGAAAAAGAAAAAATTGCGACGAAAGTTAAAAACTTCTACTTTGGAACAAAACCAGTTAGCCCGGATAATATTTTGGGTTATGTTGATTTTATTTCAGATATTTTGTTTGCGTATCCGGCCCTCAGGTCAGTAAGACTTCAAGTGGAAGCTGGCAACGATCAAATATATCTGTATGTATATGCTTATACAGATGAAGATACCCTAGTTATTCCATATACCAATATTCGTGGGGCAAATCACGGCGCCCAAACCATGGCTATACACGATGGGCTGATTATAGACGCATTAACTCGCTCAGACGAATCTGTAATAGCAGACGACTTTAAAAATGTGAAACGATATCTAAGAGAAATGTGGCTGAATTTCGCTACAACTGGGTAAGACTCGTATATTCATGCTGTTATGTTAGTGTATCGGAAAAAAAGTTATTCGTGATATTCAGACTAGTACTCAAACTATTTTTAATCATAAATCCTAAGCAGAAGTCATTCATTTTCAGCAAACCAGTCCCTGAAGGATCATCATTTCCCGCCTGGCCTCCGACAGGCCCTAATGGATCCCCCTACATGCTGCTGGACAAAGTCCCGGAGCTGAAAAAATCTCCTATGCTGGAGAATCGCATGCGTTTTTGGGACGAAATCTACAGCAAGCACTACCGCTACCCTGTACCGCCCGGGGAACCCCCGGCACGTGGCCCTCAACCCAAAGTTGAACTATAGTTAACAATTATTGCGAAGCTCACTATTTGACTAACACTTTTTAAGAAAAGGGTAGTATTTTAAATAAAATAAATAACAACAAATGTAATTGTATTATTTACTATACAAATGTAAATGACTGGTTCTTTTCAGTTAGAGACCACACGAAGCCCTTTTTTTGAAGTAAATTATACGGTAAGTACAATACGAATCTAATTTCAGTTATCATTTACACGTCTACAATTTATATTTCTATATCTATACTAATATATAAAGCTGAAGAGTTTGTTTGATTGTTTGAACGCGCTTATCTCAGGAAATATTGGTCCGTTTTGAAAAATTCTTTCAGTGTTAGATAGAGGAAGGCTATAGGCTATACTATATATACTTTGCGCGCGGCTTCGCACGCAACATGGAATATACAATGTTCATAAAATGGCCAATATAATGCTATCAGCAATTATGCACTGTTGCCTGAGCAATATAGATTCGTACTTGAATTTGCATTCGGTGAATGCACACCAAAACACATTTGACGCTGCATCCCGTAACAGTTTTCCATTTATTCGCTTATGTCAGCGCGCCAAATGAAATAAAGGCATTCGAGTGTAGTTTCACACACGGGGATTTGTGTTGAAAGTTTTTTCACAATTTACATACTTTTTGGAAAACATAAGTCGTTAATACTCATAAATGCCAGTGTTCTATTTTTCAATTTCTTTCCTCATCTAGCCTAATTGGGTTCCTAATTACTACAACATTATTGATGTATCTCTATGTGTTAAAACATGTATATAAATCTGCTATAGCAGTCAACGCACACACCGAACTGCTTAACGAAAAAAATAGATCAAAAATAAAAAGAAAATGACCTTTTTGAAGCATAGTTTTGTATCGTATCGTTTTAAAGGAGCGAATTACTTTAGAAAACCATTGTTTTTTATTCGAATGTAGGTAATTTGTGTTACTCTAAGAATGACTTGTATCTTAGGGCAGTTACATTTCTGGGGACCCCTTAACGTATTGCTGCCGTAATATGGTTCTTAGTAATTTGGAAAACGAAAAAAAACCTGACAGAGAGATTCCTAAATCCAACAACTGTAATTGCATAGAACTTTAAGGAATTAAAATTTGACAATATGGCTTACTGTAGCAATGGCTTTATGAAGCGGACAGAATAAAAAATGATGAATATCACATCCGGCCGATATTGCAATTTCGGTTTTCGATAGACGCTTTTTGCATCGTAACTGGGTTGATGCAGAATAGAAATTGCAAAATACACAGTTTCTAAAATTCGCTATGGTTAAAATTCAATCCACGATCCACGGATCAAAATATTCCAGTTAATTCTCTCTTGTAAAACTCACTCGAGAAGCAAAAGGACTTAGATAAAACGATTGTACGAATAGGAGTAGGTACTGTGATTCATGTTCTAGAAATATTATTAGTATTTATGTGTTGTTTATATTAAAAGCACCATTCTATGAAAGCTTTCCACTCTCGCTTTAGTTATATATCATAGAAGTTTTAAAATGAATGGTTTTTATATAATATTTACTAGAAAATAAATATAAAACGGGTTCCAAACTCTGCATTAATTATTATCGTAAGGAGTATTTTTTAAATTAATGACGGCACGAAACTTTTTCACTGATTTGCAATGATTTTTTAATAACTGTAAATCATTATCTTATAATTAAAATATCGTTGTTACGCCGACTAAAGATTAATGCATATAATGTTAGTAAAATTTTGATCAAGTTTAATATATTCAGCCATTACACTAAATACTAATCAACTAGTATTATTAACACCTATTAGTAAGGGAATTAATTAACACCAACAGTGTTATGCTTTTAGTTCTATTGGAGGTTATTTGCATGAGCAACAGTCATTTTTGACAACGGTCTCTTCTATCGCTCTTCTATTCACACAAAAACTGATACCATATTACTGAATCTTGAATATATCTTGAATTCCTACAAATAAATACGATTGGAAACCGAAATGAATAAATAATTTGTAAATAAAGGAGCTGCTTATATCTGTTAGAATGTTTGCACGAGCCAAACATCTTTAGGTCTTATTAGTACATGTATACGCCACTAGAGGCGCCACTGTCAATGTTGTTCGCATAATAGATAATTATGTCGTTCACTAATTCGCTTGTCATGTTTGTGTTTTGTCGTCAAGTGCTCACTGTATTCGCATAATAAAATCACGATTTCTTTTTACAACCTTCGTTTATTATCTCAAAACCGTCCAAAGATGATATAACAAATACGCGTTATTGTTTAGATAACAACAATCTAAAGCGCGATTTCAAAGTACGCGTCTAGACATTTTATATTTATAAACCGTATTTATACGTAAAGTACGCGTTTCCTTGGTGATCGAGTATGATTCATAGATAGACATTCATAGCTATTTTGCAGTGCTGTAAAATATAAGGAAGACGCAGAAACTTATTTGCGTCATCGTGTGTCATTTCGATAAGCTCAACCTGACAGAACGAGCATACAACTAAGCATACGAATATCCCGATCTATCTATCGAATATATCATCGCTTTTCAAAATATATAACTTCAATATATAGGCTGCAGCATGACTGTGTGGCGGGCTTTGTGTGTTGCTTGCGTGTTAGGTAGCGTCTGGGGGGCTGGTGGTGATGTGGAGTCGCGCGTGGTGACCATCAAGCAAGGGGCGCTACGCGGCTACAAGGACCCTGATGGAGACTTCTATACGTTCTACAACGTGCCGTACGCCACTGCACCGACCGGCTCAGAAAAATTCAAGGTAGCAAGGCATTACTTATATAATTTTGCTACATCACTGATAAATAGTATATTATAAAACTAGCGACCCACCCCGGCTTCGCACGGACCCAATGCTGATACTGAATACACTACAGAAAAACTGTAAATGTATTATACATATAAATATTCCTCTTCAATCACTCTATTTATTTAAAAAAAAAACGCATCAAAATCCGCAACGTAGTTTAAAAGATTTAAACATAAAAAGGGATATAGAGACAGAGAAAGCGACTTTACATCACTACTATGTAGTGATGAGTTAAATTCAAAATACAAATAAATATATTGTACTGGGTTTCACGATAATCAGTTTCTAAGTTTTTTTTTGGGTGAATAAACTGATTCATCACCGTACATACATACTATACATTGACTGGTACATAATTTGTCGATATGTAATTTTACTTTGTGACATTATTTAAAATACTACAACATTAATGCATACTTTGGTTAATCAACTAGAATGAAACACTTGAGTTGGCCTTACGTATATCAAGGGCAAAGTTGCAACGTTCGCTTCAGACGGTAATTGTGTTGTTTCCTAATGCGATGTTCGGTGATATCTGTTCATTTCAGTTTAGGTACACTAATTCCTCATAAAATTTCATTAAAAAAACTTAATAGTTTGTTATTTTAGGCTCCACTACCACCACCTGTATGGCAAAATACTTTTGAGGCTGTCGACAAAGGAGTAGTATGTCCACAACATGATTACCTCCGCTTACTTAATATTACTTACGGGAAAATGCAAGAGAATTGCCTAATTGCAAATATCTATGTTCCTAATACATATGAAAAAACTTTACCTGTATTAGTTTATGTCCATGGAGGAGCGTATATTGTGGGAGGTGGCAATATAATAACACATAAAAATTTGATAATGACCAAAAAATTTATAATTGTTAATTTCAATTATCGTCTTTCCACCCACGGGTTCCTTTGCTTAGGTACCAAGGACATACCAGGAAATGCAGGAATGAAAGACCAAGTAGCTCTACTGAGATGGGTGCGAGACAACATTGCTAGTTTTGGTGGTAATCCTGCAGAAGTCACTATAGTAGGATCCAGTGCAGGATCGTCTGCTGTGGATTTGTTACAGTTATCAAAAATGACGAATGATTTATTTAAAAAGGTTGTACCTGAAAGTGGAGCTAACACAGCGGCATTCAGCGTACAGGTAAACCCGCTCGAAACAGCAAAAAAATATGCAAAGAAATTAAATTTTACTAACGTAGATGATATTTATGCTTTAGAAGAATTTTATAAGAAGGCATCATATGATACACTCTTTTCCGGTAATGTGATGCAAGAAACTGATGGCACATTTGTATTTTCTCCTTGCGTAGAACGTGACACAGGCACCGAAAGCTTTCTCGATGACAATCCGGTCAATATTCTTAAAAGTGGCAATTATCAAAAGCGTCCCATGTTGTACGGGTTTGCTCATAAGGAAGGACTTATGCGAATTAATTTGTTTGAAACCTGGAAGGATGGAATGAACGCTAAGTTCTCGGATTTCTTACCAGCTGATCTGCAATTTGGAAGTGAAGAAGAAAAAGAGGAGGTAGCTGCACAAATTAAAAAGTTTTTCTTCGGGGAAAAGCCGATAGGCCCCGAAAATATTTTGGGTTATGTTGATTACTTTTCAGATATTCTGTTTGCGTATTCAACACTTAGGTCAGTACGACTTCAAGTGGAAGCTGGCAACGACCAAATATATCTGTATGATTATACTTATACAGATGAAGATACCCCTGTCATTCCATATACTAACATTCGTGAAGCAAATCATTGCGATCAAACCAAGGCAGTAATGGATGGAGTGAATGTTACTCACTTCGACGAGTCTTCGATTTCAGATAGCTTTAGAAATATGAAACGAACCCTAAGAGAAATATGGGTCAATTTTATTACAACTGGGTAATATATTACAGTTATATTATTTAAGTATTATAGTAAAGAGTGTAAATACAAACAAATAGTTACAGCGTAGAGAGCAAAGCCATTGTGAGTTAATTAAATATTGTATATATTGTGAATTTGTTCAAAATGCTTTAGTGGCGAAACCTAGCAAGGGTATTAGGTTCATTTTGTTCCCTACTGACTCATATTATTATTAATTAACAATGTTTTGTATTTCGGCTGTTTCGCCAAAATCATTTCATCCCAATCATCACATAAATCCTTTTATATTATGGAATCCTTAATCAAAGATGGTGTTGTCTATACTATACCACATCTGTCCAATATATATATTTATCAGACCCTCGTGCAAACACAAGTAGACGGCTCAATTTATTCGCACGCTCTCTCTCACCTTCACATTATTAAATTGCAACCCATAACTGACACACATACGCGGTATTTTACTTCCAATTTGAACTACATATGTAGTTCAACTTTATTTTGAACGGTTTAAATTACTTAATACACTATTCAAAATAGAATGAAATAATTTTCAGCAAACCTGTTCCTGAAGGATCATCGCTTCCCGCCTGGCCTCCAACTGGCGCCAATGCATCTCCTTACATGGCGTTGGACAAAGTTTTGGAGCTACAAGATACCCCGATGCTGGAGAAACGCATGCGTTTTTGGGAGGAAATCTACAGCAAGCACTACCGCTACCCCGCACCGCCCCCAGATCCACCCTCGCCTTACGCTCAACCCAGCCCCCCACATACTGACCTGTAGAAACATTTATTTACCGTACTCTATATTTATGTAACCTGCAATCTAATTTCATAACTAAGCCTGTGTTCTTACCACAAATTTAGAATACACAAAATAACTTCATTTATGACTAATATGTTTTTTATTCCCTTTATATAAATGTATAAAAATGGACATGTATGAAAGAGTTAATAATGTAAAAAAAAACTATTATGACATTATTGGTTTTAAAGTTATTAGTAGAATTTATGTTTCTGCTTTACATAAATGTAGTTTAAAACAGAGTCGCTTCCGCTTCCTCTCCCTATGTACTCGTATGCGTAGAACTTTAAAACCACGCAATGGATTTTGATGCGGTTTTTTTTATAATAGATCGAGCGATTCACGAGGAATGTTTAAGTTCCGCGAAGCCGTGGGCAAAAGCTACTTTATTTACAAAATAACTACTACTAATGATAACATTAAAATAATACCTACTTATTATTTTTTTACTTAATTTCTGTCCAGCACTCCAACATCTTAGGTTTTCGTCTAAAGCACGAGAATGATTTTGTCGTTATAATCGTCTAGAACCATTTTGTATTATGTTGTATTCATTTTTCATAGTCAGGTTGATGTGGTATACATATGTATATTGTAGTGTGCCACAGGGTAGTATATTATTTCCTTTACTTTTCTCTGTAAACCAACATGTAAATAAAGAACATATCTTGATGTTTCTTATTTTTGAACTTGCTTATCTACCACACATTGCATTATCATGGGTTAACGCATATCAGCCATAGACAGTGAGTCTTACCACTTTAATACCTACCAAAGGCTTGGTTGCTCTCTATAATGACTGACTATAAATGTAACAATGTCGCATTACTGGTATCTATGAGAGTTTTAGATAGAGTGACCCTGACAACTATTGTTGCAGAAAGTAATAAACGAATATAAAAAAGAATAATGAGAGCTAATTACGTCAGCCACGGTTTGCATTTCAAACGTAAGAGCAACCGTGACCCACAACGTTAAGGGGTCAAATAATATGGTATACTGGAAATTTGAAATAAAGCGCAATCTTTAATGGTTATCGCTGTTCAAATGGATCATACAGGTAAAAATGAATAATAATGATAAATATTAGCATCACCTTACACGCGGCAGTTAATTCTAAGTCTAAAATCAGTAAAGCTAGTGTTATGTAACCATCTGATAAAAGTCTTATGTAAATTTCTGGAGACGTTGGTATTTTTTGCACCCAATTCTCGTTCTCATCACAAAAGTTATCGGTGTCTCGAATGAGCAGTCAACGTCACAACAACCCAAATTAACCGGGTTGCTAAGGGCTGACTCTTTACGAATAATCGTTAGGTGAATTTTGGATATCTATAAACGACCGCAAGTTATCACAGATTGAGTAAATATGCTGCAATTTCTTGGCAACTTATTATCTTCAGACATGTCCTATTATCACATATAAATCGTCGTATCATTGTCATTATTTTATATATACTTATCGTCTTTCAAATAGTATATATATCGATACAAGATATCGACCATGTTATAGCCATGTTGTTCGCTCTAGTATTCGTTTGCGTGTTGGGTACCGCGTGGGGTGCTAGTGGCGATGTAGACTCGCGCGTGGTGACCATCAAGCAAGGGTCGTTACGCGGCTACAAGTCTCCTGATGGAGACTTCTATACTTTCTATAACGTGCCGTACGCTACTGCACCGACTGGCTCACAAAGATTTAAGGTAAGCAATGCAATAAGTACTACCAATAATAGACTTCTCGCTGTTGCTATGGTAACTATTGCACTGTTAAAACGAAGTACCTCATTCGCTGATAATTAAAAGTTAAACCGTCCAGCATCCAATTAGAATATTCCTTTTGTGGTCCTCAGAAAATCTAATTCATTGCATAATTTATTAAAATATAGTGACTTTAGAAGCCTAAAATAACTGTTAGCTATAACCCTATTTCTTTGGCATTCTAGCCTCCACTGCCACCACCTGTATGGCGAAATACATTTGAAGCTGTCGACAAACAAGTAATATGTCCACAATATGATTACTTAGGCTGGAATAAAAATAAAGAAGCAAAAGAAGATTGTCTCATCGCAAATATTTATGTTCCTAAAACAAATGAGAAAAACTTAACTGTAATAGTTCAAGTCCACGGAGGGGGCTACATTGGAGGTCATGGAAATATAATAGTGTATAAAAATTTTTTAGAAACCAAAAAGGTCATAATCGTTAATTTCAATTATCGTCTTGGCGTGCACGGCCTCCTTTGCTTAGGTACCAAAGACATACCTGGAAACGCAGGCATGAAAGACCAAGTAGCGCTACTGAGATGGGTGAGAGACAACATTGCTAGTTTTGGCGGTAATCCGGATGACGTTACTATTTTAGGATCCAGCGCAGGATCGTCTGCCGTGGATTTGTTACAGTTATCTAAAACCACAAACGATTTATTCATACGAGTTATACCTGAGAGTGGGTCTAACTTAGCGGCATTTAGCGTACAGGGAGACCCAGTTGCAAGAGCGAAGCAGTTTGCAAAAAGATTAAATTTTACTGACGTTGACGATATTTACGCTTTAGAAGACTTTTATAAGAAAACCTCGTATGATACGCTCTTATCCGTGAATGTGTTGCAAGAACCTGATGGTACATTTTTCTTTTCCCCGTGTGTTGAACGTGACACAGGCTCAGAAAGTTTTCTTGATGATAATCCAGTCAATATCCTTAAAAGCGGCAATTATCAGAAGCGTCCTATGTTGTATGGATTTGCCAATATGGAAGGCCTCATGCGAATAAATTTATTTGAATCTTGGAAGGATGGAATGAACGCTAAGTTCTCCGATTATTTACCAGCGGATCTGCAATTTGACAGTGAAGAAGAAAGAGAGGAGGTAGCTGCACAAATCAAAAAGTTTTTCTTCGGAGAGAAGCCGATAAGCGGCGAAAATATTTTGGGTTATGTTGATTACTTTTCAGATATTCTATTTGCGTATTCGACCATTAGGTCAGTAAGACTACAAGTGGAAGCTGGCAACGATCAAATATATTTGTATGAATATGCTTATACAGATAAAGATACCCCAGTTATTCCATATACTGATATTCGTGGGGCAGATCACAGTACTCAAACTATCGCTATTATAGATGGAATGGTCAATACGCACTTTGACGAGTCTTTGATTTCAGACGACTTGAAAAATATGAAACGAACTCTTAGAGGAATGTGGCTGAATTTTATTACAACTGGGTAATATACATATATAATATTGTTATACTAGTAAGCAAGTAAAAAATAAATATTTAAAAAGTAGTCAAAAGGTACATTAGTTAAACAATTTTCATTTAACCTAATATAGTCGCATTAAAGCAATGTTAAAATAAATTTTAGATGTATTTTAGTACATTTTAAATGTATTATACGGTTGCTATTTAAAAAGAGTAACGCAAGGGTAAAAGAAGTTTTTTTTTTGGATCAAGTAGATTTTCAGCTCTTATTGAAATCAACTCAATTTACGTTTAGCTTTTTTGTTTTACCGTTTGCAAATAAATTAATGAATATTCGTACTAGTTGAAATTGTTTGTAATTATTTAAAGTACTTAATAAATATAATCATTTTCAGAAAACCGGTCCCTGAAGGGTCGCCGTATCCCGCCTGGCCACCAACCGGCGCTAATGCCTCTCCTTACATGGTGCTGGACAAAGTTCTAGAGTTGAAACAGACACCTATGTTAGAGCATCGCGTGCGATTTTGGGACGAAATCTACAGCAAGTACTACCGCTATCCTGTACCGCCCGGGGAACCCTCGTCACGTGACTCTCAACCCGACCGCCAACATACCGAACTTTAGATACGTTCTTTACTAGATTCAATAGTATTGTAACACTTGTATGAATAGTATTTGTTTATTATCTTTTGAATTATTATATGAAATGTGATATGTTAATAAATAAATTAATGTCGGATAAATATGAGAGATACTTATTTCACAAACGATAACTAAATTGCTACTCAATTGTAAGCAAACCTAAATAAATACATTTTCTTATCAACGTACAAAATTAAATATCATGTCTCCGTATCATGAAGATTAACACATCCGGGACTCAATCATATGATATTATATTGTGACATATTACTTATAATATTATTTTATCATGCTTACAAATTTGTCGTAGTGATGATATCTTAAGACTGGTCAATAGTCAAATTGAAGAGACATACTCGTACCATTTGAAAAATAATATTTGTGTCATAGCATTCTCTGAGCGTATTCTTAGCAGGGACTAGATTGCTGGTATCACTCAATTAAATCTATACTAATAATATAAAGCTAAAGAGTTTGTTTGATTTTTTGTTTGAACGCGCTAATCTCAGGAACTACTGGTCCGATTTGAAAAAATCTTTCAGTGTTGGATAGTTCATTTATCTAGGAATACTATAGGCTATATAACATCAAGTAGAACTTTAGAAAGAATTTATTTACTGAATTCAATATACATTTTGTCATTTATTAATACAAAAACCAGTTATTTTGTTAATACATATGCAGCTGTACTGTCCCCAGATATGTAGAAAGCTGCACGATTTACTCACAATTTTTATTTATGTATAAATGAAATGTAGTATATATTTTGAATTATAGAATGTTTATCTTATATAAAGATTATGGCTGGTTTTCATCGATGATTACAAAAGATTTAAGGATAGTTACACAATTTTTCACTGTCTTTTTTACGAGTCTACTACAATCATCGGCGTCTCACTTACTTCTGACACTTTTGCTTAACATAGTGTGCAACTCGAGCTTTAATGCACTATTTAAATAATAAGCTGGTATTAAGGAACTGTAATTTACTCTACCCAAAGACAATTGACCTAAGAGAATAAATCTTGTATTTTACCTATTCCACATATTGTTTCCCAAAATGAAACATGAATTTTATGTACTCTACACTTTATACCCAAGCCGGCCACTTAGCGTTTAATTTCTCTCAGTGAGTGGCTCCGATGTTCCTTTACAATCGAGCATATTTATGAACTAATTAGGCTACTTCACGCTCTTATATACTTATGTACATACCAGAACAATAGCTGCCGCCCGCAATTTGGCCCGCGTCGTCTGTCGATTCCAAATTCATCCGCTTCAAACGATGTTCACATAAAACTTTGCATACATAGACTACATAGAGCTTGAAATAATGAAAATACGTATTTGATTATTTATTCATCCAGAGCATATTTGGCATTTAAATAATGGCCTGACATAAAAATCTAATCATCTGGGGTCGATTACAAATGTCCATGGGCGGCAGTAGCCACTTACGATCAGGTGGACTGGATGCTCGTCTGCTACTTCCATATTATAAAAAAAAAACTGAAATATGTTAACGGCGTTAAATTTGCCTACTGCAAATGGGGCAATAAAGCTCAACTCAAAGCCTCCTTATTTGCCCAAAGCTCTATATCCGAGCGTTCGACGCGCGTAAGTTCTAAATTAATCGTTACCTCACAGTTTATTCAGCGCTTGTTTATGAAAATACGTACAATATCTATCACTTGCATTATTTCAAGTGGGATACTACTTATTATTTTATATAATATACAATTATGTGACTAACAGTATATTTAATATAGTGTTTCGTTTTTTATGAATTGTTTCAATCTAGTCTCATCATGTCGTGAAGTAGTCACTTCTTTTCGAAAACATAAAGCAATGAAACAAACAAAACATCGAATTTCCACCACTGTTCAACCTTTAACCAGGGCGGGTGGGTAGACGAGGAATAGATCCGCCAGCGTTGACATTCCAACGCCATTTTGTGCGAGCGACCGTCAGTCCTTGCGCTTGCTCCGTGAGACACAGGCGTGCCGTGCTTCTTTGCTCTTATAGCCACGTTATTTAGCCGTGCTACCACTTATAATACATAATATATGCTAAAGACAAGAAAGGCGTGTGTACATAACTTTGTCAGATAGACTTCATGAGGCCTTTATAGCTTATTCATTTTTCAACCACTTCCGGCAATGTGGGGGGGCTAACAAGTACTTTTTCAATAAACAGTGTTTATTAAAAAAATTTGTCAAACAGGATAGTTTCACGAGAATACTATGAACATATATTCTTGATATCTAAAAACAATGACATATTGAAACATAATGACTAATTCTTATGTCATTTGTTTATTATTCAGCAACTTATTATCTATAAACGCGTATTATCAAATTTTATCACAGTATCGTTGATATTATTTTCATAATACATCTATTATCATCATTTTAGCAGTATATATGTAGGTCGCTACAAAGTTTCGGGTTAGACAAAGCCATGTTGTGGGCTCTAGTGTTCGCTTGCGTGTTGGGCGGCAGCTGGGGGGCGGGGGGCGACGTGGAGTCGCGCGTGGTGACCATCAAGCAAGGGGCGCTACGCGGCTACAAGGCCCCTGAAGGAGACTTCTATACGTTCTATAACGTGCCGTACGCCACTGCACCGACCGGCTCTGACAGGTTTAAGGT